>VZUI01040023.1:0-52217 GCA_013401135.1 Cettia cetti | reverse complement strand
TTGAATGAGGAGAGAAAAGGTACAGGAAAAAAAAAAAAAAAAGGCAAAAAAAAAAAAAAAGCACGCCATTTTATGAAGTGCTAGGCAAGTAATGAATTTTAGTACAGTCAAGATTTTCTTTTTGTCATCATATTAGGTAGTGGAAGTGAGGTTCAGTTGCCATTCTCAAACAGAAATTCTCTTAGTGCCAGCCACATTTAATCACATTTTGCAGAAGACAGCTGGGCATTGCCAATTTGTGCTGTGTCAGCCACTTTCTCTGCAAAGGAGTGTCTCATCACTTAGATTTTAGCATTCTGAAGCAGAAAACTTCCATCCTCTTAAAATTGGCTCAGCAGATAGCTTGTGTGGGAATATAACTGCAAGAGCATTGCAATCAGTTCTACCAAGAAAGTGCACAACTATTACGTGGAATTTTAAGATGGCTTTTCAAAAGATTTTCACAAAACCTTTAAAAATGTATAGTGCATTGTTAAATTCTAGTAGCAATTAAATTTATCTTTGATTTTTTAGTAAATGTGGCTTTGGTAACCGTTGAAAATTATTATCTGGTTCAGTGGTTTGAAACATCTTTGTGCGTGTTTGAAAAGTCTTAAGTGTATTTTAGCTGTGACAAACATTACCAGAACATTTTATTTCTGGAAAACCTTGAAATCTGTAGATATTGTGATTTTTTTCTAGCTACTAATCTCATGAAGACTGAAGGGCAGATGGTATCCTTTCAGATGTGATATAAATAGCCAAAGAAAAGTGTGTGTTGAAAAGGAAATAAAATAGCAAGATAACTCAATATTTACGGAAGGTACCCACAAGTGTACTTCAAGTGAGTTAATTACATTGCATACTTATTTTTGGAAATAGAAGGGTGTCAGCAGATTGATACAGTTATTGACCTAATGAATATTTAAATCTGTTGCCAGTCCCATGCAATAAATAAGGATAATATGTGGTGCTAATATTTACAAGCATATTTTGTATCATATGAATATGCATTTGCCCTACTATGTTCTCCAGCTGCATAATATCGCCACTTCTTGTTTAAGTTAAATGTATTGCACAAGACAGAGGAATTTCAGAACACAATGATGTTCTAAATACTTTGTTTTGTATCTTGCTGGTGGTAAGAAACGTCTTGAAAGTCTTTAAGATGTCTGTTTTCATGTAATGATAACTTCAAGAATCTTAAAATTTAGAAGTAATTATGAGAAAATACAAAAAGATTGAGATTTAAGAGCTGTGGTTTATTAATCTCTTAATAATTCTCTCACTGAATGAGCTATTGACCTGTTGCTGTTTATGTACTTTCTGGGTATAGTATAGACAGAGACTGAAAAGCTCCTTTATATAAAAATAGTAAAATAGTCAGAAGACAGTAGATAAGCTAGCTAATAGACAATGAGTGATTTTACTCACTGACTCTTCCCTCCATGCAAAACAACCTGCTTCAGCTAAGAATAGTAAAATGGTTTAGGCATTCCCTTGGGAATATTATTTTAAACCCTCTTTTAAGGAAGAGGAAAGGGAACTGAGATCTTCCCTGTGATATGGAATGTGTTCACCAGTTAATTCAGGGCAGCAGTGAAACCATTGTCTGAAAATAAGGCATAAAGTGTATGTGTCTCTCTTATGTTATCTTTTTTGATTTGGCAAAAATTAAAATGGAAAAAGGTAGGGACAGTTTTTAAACCCCAGAGAGCTTCCAGTGAATCTCATGAGGAGGAAGGGGGACTGTTGATGATCCAGGATAACACTGCTGAACTCTGCAGAAGCTGGTATTTAAAATACCCTGTTATTTTGGAAATCCTATTACTAGCTTAAATGGGTCCACATTCTGGAATGCTGATTTTGATGGATTTTATCTGATGATTTTCAGTGTGTATTTACCTTAGCATTTTGGTTAAGGTCAGAAATGTGTTTTTGAGGAGAATCACCCAGTTGCCACCAGTGGCTCTGCTTTGGTTCATATTACGGAGTGTGCAAAGGGAGTTTCTGTCAAGGGGCACTAAAGCCTAGGATGTGTTCTGACTGCTAAAGGGCATGCTGCCTACATGACCAAACTAGCTGTGTCTTTGAAATATGTGTTCAGCATCTGGCTGGTCCTCAGCACCAACTGCTTTGCTCTAAAGAGCTGCTCCTGTCACACCACAATTCACACCACTGGTATGAAGTGACTCTTACGTTTACTGTATCGAAGGTATATTCATGTTTCAGTTTCATCTTCTGAAAGAGTTGCTTTATTCCTATTTTGATAAGATAATTTGTGGAAATCTTGGATTAGTAGTCTCACGATTGAAAGCCTAAAAATTAATACACAGATCTATATTGCTAGAATATCAATTTTTATCATTTGTCCAGTTATATAAGCACTGTATGCTTTTAACTGAAAGCATCTGATCTACAGTATTAAGGAACCATAAGGGACTTGCTGTATGTTTTCTAGCACAGATGAGAAAAATAAAAAGGGAATTTTGTCTGGTAGAAATAATCTCAAGAAAAAAGAACACCACAGGGAAAATATAAATATGCTTCTAGGAATGAGGCAGTAAAGTTGACATTTTGTGTGAATTTAGCCTCATCATTCTATGTATCATTTGCAGTGTTCTTAATTAGGGAAGAAGGAGGATTTTCCAGGCCTTTATGAGGATATTTTAAAGCTGCAGCAGTAGTTGTAACCTTTCAGTTCCTATGAGCTCAGCAAAAGATGGCTGATTAATGTAACATCTCAAACCGTGTCAACTGGGCTGTTCATTCCCTTTTTTAGTTAACATCCTGTTGTCAGTGCAGCTCAGTGTGCCAGCATAAAATATCCTAGTGTTTTAGCTGGCTACCTTAATTAAGAAGAGTATGTATCTCTGTTTACTAGTATAAAGTTAAATGGAATTTTCTTTAATTATTCTAGTGTCTAGCATGAATGAATAAATCAAGGGCACCCACAAAGTAGTGTTCCTGACATTTGTTTGAAGCTTCTCAAAGAATGTGAAAGATACTTTTTTTAATTTGGCACACTCAGATTTTAGAGAGATGTCAGTGTGTAGGAAGCATTTTTATAGAAAGCTTTTTATAGAAAGCTACTGTTAATTCACTCTTTAAAAATTATGAATTTTGAATTAATGTTTTACTTTTCTGCTTTATCAGCTGAAAATAAGTGACGGTAGTTTTTAAGAAGAGAGGGGGATAGGAAGAAGAGGACTGAGAAAAGCATGATAGCAAAAACAATGGGGCTGCAAGAGGCACCCTTGGCATAAAAGCAGAGCTGTAAGCACAGACACATTCATAAGAATGAGAAAATTCCACTTGGAAAATATACAGGAACCCTTACAGGGGAAAAGGGGGTGAATTAAGAAATAGGATTGCAGCAAAGTGGAAAGGAGGATTTGGAGGATACACTGAGAGCTTTCCCCCAGAGAAGGAGAAGGGTAGAGCACTTATAGAAAACTTCTGAAAAAACAGGTGGGTCCCATGTAAAGTTAATTTAGAAAGCTATAAAACTTATGTAATAAACTTAGACTGAAAAAAAGGGATGTATTGAGCAATCCCTTTCTTTTCTATTCATTTCTATTCTATTCCCTTTCTTTTTCTATTTCATCTTGTTACTGAAAGTTCTGGAAGTGGGGAGAGATGAAAACAAGTCTTGATTTAAAAAGTAGCCTTTGACAATTTTGTGATTCTTTTGGTGATCACACATTTTAATATAACCCTGTTTTGCATTATGTGGGAAAATCTGGACTTCAAGGAGTTGAAAAGCAAGAATCAGTGCTGATGAAGATGTAAGGAGCTAAATAAATATTACTTAGAGGACTTCTCAAAGATGAAAAAAAAACCCCACAACCCTATGAATGTGCTGACCCTGTCTTGAGAATTAAGTTAGATGGTACAATTTAAAGCTTTGTTCCAACATCTGACAGACACACTCTGCATGCTGATGCATAATATCTGAAGATTGTGTGCTTGAAAGAAAGCCTTTTTTGAGCTACATTCTATTTTTGTTAGAATAAAGCAGCTGCTTTTTGGAGCAGAGATCTTCTCAAGTGTTCAATCTTCTCATTCAAGTTAAGAATTAGCCAAATATTGTGAGCAAATTTTGTGTATGCTTTCTTCCAAGCTGCTGAAGTGGACTAAAGCAAACTGTTTTGACCATAAATGGTGCAAATGTGCAGCTAGACCCTAAGGGATGAAAGTAAGTTTTGCTGCTGTACCTTACTCTCAAGTTGTCACTGCCTCAGGAATCCATAAGCACGGAAAGTTTGGAGAATTTTAAACATGGCTTGAAAAGAAATACAGCTGGGTAAAGCTTTCTTCTAGAGAGACTATGAATGGATGCTATGATTTGCCCTTGATCATTTCTGAAGGAATAAAACTTTGCTTAAGGAGGGAGACAACTGCAACCCCAAATGTAGCCTTACTAATGGAACTGCTATGGCTGCAGCACTCCCTCCAGGAGTCATACCCAGATGACTTTGTACATCTGTTGTTTATAAAGTCTTGTTTTAAATGTTGGGTGTAAGGTGCCCATGTAATTTTCTAAATACATTGAAGCCAGTAATTGCAATACTATCTAACACACATACAGCTACACAGTAAACATGTACCCAGAGTACCAAATTAATATTACATAGACCTAGAGTGTGTTAACTGCACATCACCTATGTGAGAGACAACAGCAGCAAAATCAGAGTCCACCCTTACTGTGGCTCTAGATGCTTGTGCTGTGCTTGAGAATTTGTTTTGCAACTCCTGAGATTTGGATTTGGGTTGGTTTTTTTGGATGGTGGAAAAAAGGATTGGAGAGATCAGAGCTGTACCAAACAGGCACAGGAAAAATGAAATATCCTCATCCAACTGTAATAAATTATGTGTGAACTGTCAAACTGTCATAAAAAGCATTTGAACTCAATAAAATAACTTCTATAAACTCCATAAAGTATTAAGTGAGGACAAAAATAACTTTTTAGGCTGTACTATCTGCCTGTATCCTAATTCACAATATGAAAAAAGTAGCAGAACAATACGTAGGAAGGAAGCAATGTGGACAAAAATGGGAGAAAGTACTGAACTACTCTTACATGCACTGATAATAGCATAGTACAGCAGTCTTGCCAGTATATTAATATCCTGCAAAAGGATATTCATATAAAATCTGTTGCTCTGGTGCGCCAGATAATTACTAAATTATGCAAGACATAGGACATTTAACACACACACACAAAAAAAAGATAGGTTTTTCCCTTTAATGCAGAAATTCTCAAAATTCCTGGTGATGATATACATGTTCATACAGAAATTTTTGCTAATAGTTTAAGCTGTACTTTATCTGTGATCAGAAGCTTTAATCCGTGACAGTAACAGAGAAGTTGTATTCTTTATTTTATACATACAGGATGAGTTTAGTGTTTTGAATGGCTAAAATTAGAAATTTAATTTCCTTTTTTTGTATTCTAATGTGATTTTATTAATTACAGCATTTTAAGAGGTCATTTTTTTTATACAGTTCAAAGAATTCGGGGGTCAGAAAAGGCAGCTATTGAAAGGGTAGCTGAAAGAATAACTTTTGAATGTTGAGAAATAGTGAATGGTGAGAGAGTAAAAGGGAAATACAATAATCCAGGAGACTTTGATTGAGCAAGTGGAGAATTCAGTCTCAAGAGAGTTAGGATTAGTGCACTGAGTAATGGAAATGTAGAAAATATGTGAGCTAGAAAGGGGAAACTAATTCAGGTTCCAGAGGTCAGTGAGTGATAATACCTTCAAACAGTAAAATCTTCTTCTGTTTTCTGTTTCTATTTGCGTGTGACAAAGTTAGAAGAGTAGATACAAAAAGCATTTTGAGAGCTCTTTCTGGCTTTAAATATATGTAAATTTATTTTTTTTTCTATTTGAAGAAGGTGACCCTGTTTCCTTTTATAGTTTAATCAAACACTTCTAGTAAAATAGTAACAATAGTAGCATGCTTATTTTAAAATAATAGTTAAGGTGGGAATTCACCTTTTGCACTTGGAAAGCTGGGTAGATTTCAAAGATGCAAGTATACTTGGTCAGTAGTTTATTGGAAGATAAAGGCATAATAAATTGGAACAGGTAGGTATTTATTGGAAGCTTGTACCCTTATTAATTCTTTCAAATTGCACAAAATGTTTGAAGAAAAAATGAAAAACTAGTGTGAAGCTAAAGAATGTAATTTAATTTCTGTATTTGGAAAACTTGAGATTATAAAAGGATTTTGGTTTGTTTCTGTTTCTAAAAGAAGGCAGAGGTTTTAGGGATAGCTTAAAGTTTGTTACTTGAACTGAGGTGGTTTTACAGTGAGCTGAGAAAAAGACCTTGTTGTGTGTTGTGTGAACAGTGTATGTATCAGTCATTGTCCCCTTCTCCAGAGAGAGAAAAAATAGCCAAGGACATAACCAACAGTGTTGCCTCTGTGACTGGCAGCATAGGAGGTTAGCACATGAATGTTAGAGGTTGCATTTGTAATTCCCTATCTTTGGAGAGGGCAGAAGAAGAGATTGTCAGATGTTGAATAAAAGCAGCATGAAGAGAATGACAAAGGCATAATAAAAGAGGGAGAGTAATACTACAGCTGTGGAGCATGGCTTGAAAGTTTAAAGCCCATATTCTTGCTTCATTAACTAACACAGGGTAAAGTCTGAGGAAGGCAAAGTGATTGATCTTGCATGTGAGTAGATTGAGATAAACTGTACATTTCTCCCTGGGGATTTACTTTGGCCACCTGTGAACTGTGGAGAGCTACAGATATCTCGTCTGCAGCAGATTTTTGTGAAATTCCCGCTAAGATGTTGCAAGTACTTTCAAAGTATGCCCCTGGGGTGTAAGAATAAGAACAGTGGGAGTGGTTGTTCAGCTGCTGGAGGGATGTTCCGTGGTCTGGGCTGGAGAGGCACTGTGTGTCTGACCCAGGAAGGCTTTTTCTGTGCAGCACTGGAAATGACACTCTGTGAGGCTATGAGCACTTTAGCACTTCAATAAAAATGTGCTAATTTCATCCCATAGTGCTTCAACTGTAAGAAGCTGTCTTCATGTTTCAGAAAGGCCTTTTTTCTCCCCTCACTTTTGTAAGTCTAAACGGGGACAAATATTTCTACTTTGTTACTGTTAGAAGTCTTTGTTAGTAACTTTGGCATCCAATTCATTACTGGAGTCATGTTTTCACAGCCTGGTGTGAGAGATAAACCCTTTGCAAATGAAGACAGCATCCATTTTCTTTCTACCTCAGGCCACACAGAATTGATTGGGGTAATAAAATGACAGTACGATGTAATATACTGACGGCTCTTTAATTTGAAAACTAGTTCCAGGCTGATTCAAAACTTGCTTAAAGCTAATTTATGACTTGTGTAATTCTCAACTGGACCAAGGTAAAGGATGATATATGAAAAACGATGCAGAGTTAACATAATATATTCAAACCTGTCAGCTTGAAATAATCTATAAAGGACTTGTTTCAATCCTTTTTTAGTTTTGTTCTAAAGAAGCAATAGCAGAAAAAGTAGTGGCTGTTAGGCTGATGTGAACACTGTTTTAAGATTGTTTTTCCATCATCCTGTTTCAAATGGAAATTCTTGTGCTTTTTAGGAAAGTATTTTATGCATAGTTTATAAAAATATATATTGATTCTTCATTTTCTTCAAAATAACAAGCAATGTCAGGCTCCTACATAGTTTAGTCAGTTGTAGACTGACAAAGTAGAAATATTTGTCCCCCTTTAGACTTACAAAAGTGAGGGGGAAAAGAAGGCCTTTCTGAAACATGAAGACAGCTTCTTACAGTTTTGTCAGTTATTTTGTTTTATCTGTGCTGATGGTAACATGGATTGGTAAATACAGCATTTTGCTACTGTGATGTTCACTGTGTGATTTGCCTGTATGTGTATATGACTACACATCTGTATATACATATCTGTGTCCTATTTACATATACCATGCATACCTGTATATGTACCTCAGTCTTGAATTAAAGGTCTGGGTTTTGAAAAGCAGAATGTGAGAATAGTCAAATTCTTAAATTAAGCCACAACATCAGCATAGCAGAAAACATAAACATCTCCCTTTGAAATTTATCACTTTCATGTGGCTTGCAAATGAAATCCACATCTGTTCTGTATGCGCTATTGGTTTTTCAGAACATTGTGTCAGTGTTCCTTCTACACAGAAAAGGACAATACTAAAAGTTCAAAGTGTGCTCCTGTATGGTAGATGCCAAGAGAAAATACACCAATTGGAGTGAAGGGAAGAAGAGAACTGAATACTTCAAAAACTAGTAAGCAGATTCTATCCCAGGACTAGAATATCTGATTTATTATGTATTAGTGTCAGTATATAATTAAAATACAACCTTTTGCAGAAAAGAGGTTGATCAAGCTCATGCATTTGTGGCATCTTAAATTGCATGAACATTTAGGTTGCAGGAAAAGAGCCATAGTTGAAAGCAGAGCGTTCTTTCTTGCATAAACATAGTAGAAAATCCACACATTTCATGTTTCTTCTTCAAGGTTTTGTAAGTCCAAGAACGTTCATGTTCTGAGGAGCTTTGATCAAAATCTGCATTTTTCAGGAAAAAGTTTGTTATTGGGCATTTGGAATTTATTTGTTTATAATGCACTTAAATTTTCACAAAGTGTTTCTACATTTTGAGGAAACTGGAAGTACCATTTAGTGGCTTTCCCCAGTAATTTATTAATTAGTATAACTAAATACTGTGATCCATTATAAAGCTGATCTGACTTGAAAATGCAGATCTGTGATTTTTCCTGTGTAGTTTGAAAAATAATAAGTTAAATAATAGGTTAATGAAGTGGGAAGGGATTAAGCACCAGAAAATTCATGTACCAAAATAGTTACTGTGTTAATTATAAGTCTGTAAACCACCACATCCATCACTGCTGCAGCTAAGGCAGACACATCAATGATAATGCCATTGCCATTGTTTCTGTCATGCAGGAGCTTGAAAAAATAATAAAGTGACTTAGGACAACAAATTTTAATTATTTTTGAAGTACATTTTTCCTTTAAACACCTCTTCAGTAAAAATATTGATTAAGGCCAGTGGTACAGATTTTTGGCCTTTCCTTTATGAGTTTAAATGTTGCTAATACTTTTTCAGGTTATTTTACTTGCTAGAGTACAAGTAAAAGTACCAGGATTTCTAATCAGAACTGTTTCTCACTTGGTCACATACTCATAACATTCCTGGAAGCAGCTCTGTAAAAGTTCTCATTTGCACCTTGCAGCATTTTTTTTTTTTTTTTTGTGGTACTGTTCATGAAAGGATCTCATTCCACTTACTGAATATGTCTGTTCTGAAAGCTGTATTTCACATGTTGCCAAACAAGTTCAGAGCAGCATAGATTGCCTGTGTTGCATATTTAAATCACAGGATAGTCTGGATTGGAAGGGACCCACAAGGATCATGAAATGCAGCTCTTTAAGTGAATGGCCTGTACTGGGATCAAACCCAGGACCTTGACATTATCAAGCTCTGACCAGCTTACAATGTGAAAAAAGATAATAAAACCAATGTAATTGGGAAGGGAGGCATATTTGCTTGGATTGGTTTCTGAATAATAAAGTTAATTAGGTTTCCATCCATCTCTCTAAAAGTAGAAGCATTAAATTAGCCAGCTGGTTCTTAGCAGAAGGATGGCTAGGCTTCTGGAGAAGATGCTCAAGATTTGATATAAAAAAGAATCCATAGACCTGTTGAGACAAAGGAATGTAATAGGAATGTAAGTTTACCAAATTGCAGTTGCTCAGATAATTTTTGAAAAACACTATTTGTTACTTTAAAAAAGCAAGTAACTGAAAATGGTTGCCACCATTATCTGGCCACAGGTAATAACAGCATAACAAAAGGTTGTTCAGGCACAAATACAAGCAGAATTCAAGGAGAGAAATCACTGAACCAACAAATTCAGACAAGTGTATAATTTTCTTCCAGCAGATATGTTTGTTACTTTTGTTTTTGTAAGAAGTGCAGAAGAGCTTCTGGAAACATATTGAGCTGATAAATTGCATGGCATTGATTTAACTTTCTCAAGGAGAAAACAGTGCTGTTCTATACTCAGAGTTAGCTCATGGCTAATTGGGTCAACAAGAAGAAATACTCTCATTGTCATAGTTCACTGGGACCAAACTGAGGAGGCCTTTGAGAGAGAGGATGCTTGCCTGTACAAGTCCAGGGAAAACAGCGAACTGTCAGGATGAACATGATGCAAATTTGGCTGACATTTCTTCCAAGATATCTTATTTTTTCTTTTGTTCCACAGATGTGGCATTATGCCCATAAAATAGTTCAATGCAATGGACTTCACTGTTAACATTTTAATTGATGGTATTCTTTAGCCTTCCCTAAAAGCTATTTTTTTTTTTTTCGGAAAGCTGTTTTTTTCTTAAAATGTCTTTCTCATACCAAACCTGAATTTTAAAGTGGCATGTCACAAATTGGTCCAGAATATCCTTTTTCTAAGCCATAGAGAGGTGATGCAATAGAAAGGTGTAAAAAAGCTTTATTAGAAATATTTAAGCTTGGGAGGTATTTTTTCCACTTTATAGTCTTTGAGAACTCCCTCCATGTGTTAGTTCTTTTATAGTATCTGTTGTCACTAGAGGTGATTCTCTGTGTGATTCAGTAATGGTTGTTGGACCAGTACTCATTTTTTCCCTTTCCACGCAATGGGTTAAACTTCAGTTCTTGAATATTATCATTATGAAATTTTAGTTTATTTTTTGCAGGTTGTTATGTTTGAAAACTTAATAATGAGCTCTCAGCTTGCAGTTTCCAAAAGTACAATCTTGATTTCCTTGCAATTAGTGAACGTAGAAAGAAAGTGATATATCAAAAGCACATATTCTGCTTGCTAAGTGATGGCATCTGAAATACCTTCTGTAATGAGCATTAAGACAAGCACAGTAGAGATTGTACTGACTAATGGATTTTTTCTATGCCTTAAAATGTCTCAATCTAGGCTGTTTTCAAAACCTCTGTGTAAAGCAGTGAAGGTATTGAAGTGGTTTTTATTTTGCGTGATTTAGTCATGTTTAGTCATCAAGGCAATTTGGAAAAATAGAACATAAATGACTTAAGAATTTTTATTTATTTTACTGTAATGTTAAATTTACTAAAAGATAGCAAACTCGGCTAACTTCTTTAGCTTTACCAGGTTGTGTGCTATATTGGTTTGCAGTGACTGGTAAAATACATTTGTTGGGGGTTGTTCTAGCATGGCTCCAGCTCTTTTTCAGAAGCATCCATCTTCTATAAGTGGACAAAATGTAATATTCCCTTCCTTGCAGTTCAGGAGCAGGGGTAGGTATGGGCAAAAAAAACATGCTTATTCAGAACTTTGCAATTCTGAAATGCTATAACTACTTAATAAGTCTAAAAATGCTCTAATGAAGAAAATATTATTATTTCAAGAGAAAATATATGACAGATGTTTTTGACTAGGGCAAAAGAAGTTGCCCAGAATAAAAAGAGTAGAGTTGCAGACCTCAAGTATTTTTTAATTTCCCTCTTTGTGCTTAAAGCACAGTTGCTCTGAAAAGTCTCATTTTCTTGGCATGCCACATCAACACGCTGCTGAGGGGTCTGTTTGTGTCTGTTGCCCTCAGGACTCCGAGCCGTCAAATGAGGTGGTCTCAGAGGCCCCAGGTAACGTGGTACCCTCTACCTCAAGAAGTAGCTCTGAAGAGCTGATATCGGTGGCACAGAAACGTCCAGAAGAGGTAGGACATTCTGTGTCTATTTTTTTCCAAGATTAACTGTTGGGGAATACACATTTGCCTCTGTTTTTCATGCCAAGTGTTATACTACTAATAACGGAGACTTTTTAAAGCTAGAGCTCACTCCTACACTCCCATATAAACAGCATGCAAGACCAAGGTAAAACTCAGGACTATTATTAATGGTACCTACAAGTATATTCCATAATATATGCTACTTTTAAAATACTGTTCCTTATTGTCAGTAATTAGGATTTTTTTTTTTTTTTTTTTATTGTTCCTATCTTTTATGCCATGACAGTAACAGGAGCCCTGTTAGATTCTGGCTAAATTAACTTTATTACACTGAAGAGTCAGAAATAGAATCTGTACATAGGTATATATAGGTAGATGTAAACTTTTTATCATCCTTTACAAAATTTAAATACATCTAGATTCTGGCTTGTGCAAAGGAAAGACTCTTCCTGATATTGGGCCTTTCTTTGTTCTCTTGGTTTTGAAAAAGTGGTGTAGTATTGTCATTAGTTCTTTGCTGTTTTTGTAAGCAAAGGTGCTTGTAAGGTAGTTCCGTAGGGTAGCCAATGACTTAAGGTGTTTTCTGTCCCTGCTGTGCATCCCTGTCATAGTACACTATAGCTGGAGGAGAGGTTGTCTGTAGAATTCAGACTCAACACTTCATTTCATGGTGGCAATCATATTCCCAGAGAACCGTTATTATCCTTAAATTAACCTTCCTGTGAGACATTAAGTCCTTCCTTTGTAGTAGCCTTAACACTTAATCTTGGCTTAGTCAAACAGTTTCGTTGGTTTTATTACTATTAAAAATGCATCAAGTACCAGGTAATAATTGCTGCTTTTTTCTGAGATTTCTTTTGACTATAATTTTCACAGCAAAGGCGAGTATGAAGTGCTAGTCATAGGAAATGCAATGCCTTTTATTAGTTTAGTGCAGCCTTTAGATAAATATCTTCATGTCTCTGATAGTCTAGTCACTTTGTCTGAGGAAGAGGGAAGGTCCAGAGGATGAAGCCAGGAGAATTCTTAAGTGTCTCCTGTAATAAGACCAAGTAGATCCACTTATTTTAGGATGTAGCTATATATTCCAAGATAGAAAGTCAGGTTATCACATCTAAACAGTCCTGAGGATGGATGGAGTAGTATAGGCATTGAATAATACTTTTTTATGTATTCTTGAGTAGCAAAGGGACCTCTGGTCTGTGGAGGGACATGGGATCTGACTCTTAATGCTCAGCTTTGTCAACCTACCTCACTCCACTGGAGAAATGAAAATTGAGAGCACAGATGATATTTAAAAATAAAAAGAGAGGAGAAGTGCTGTAGAAAGAGGAATGAAACATGGTTAGTTTCTAAAAGGTAACCAAGAGGAAAATACATATAGAGTTTTGCTTTTGTGGGATAAAAGCAGCTCAGCTGTGGGAGAGAGGAAACTTCAGAGAATCAAAAGATGGAAATAAACCTTTCAAATTTTACAAATAGTTCAGTAGCAGTTTATGTCAAAGCTGTTTTAATGAATGCTGGGTTCGTGTGTTTTATAACGGAATGAGACTTTCTCCAATCATATTTACTGTAGTTTGTACAAAAGAGAGAGAGGTGAGTCAGAAAGAGTTTTGTGGTTGGATTTGCAGGGAACCTTGAGAGGGGATCACCAATATGCAGAATTTCCAAATTCAGAACCCACCATGAAACAACCTATCTAAGTTACTCTTGGGTAAGTCAGCATGATAAACAAACACTTGTGAATTACACCCTAAAAAACAGGTGCAAAAAGTGTTTGTAGAGCTTGACTTCAACCAATGCTTTTTTTTATTTCTAATTTTGTTTGAAGTCGTCTGGTACATCTTTCAATATCTGCTTAACAAGTTAATATTTGGAATTGACTACTAACTGGTGCATTATTTGTGTCATTTATTTCTCATCTGAATTCAAACCATCAGTATTGGTGAAAGTTGTTAAAGAAAAGCTCAAATGCAGCTGTGGAAAAGAGAAATATGAGAAAAGTGTAAAGAAGGCAAAGTGGCTCACAGCAAAGGGTTTCAGGAAGGTGGAGGAAACTTGAGAAGGTTGTGGAAAGTGGTGTCCAAAAAGAGTCTTGGGCTTGCAAATGTGAGGACACACAACTTCTAGTAGGAGAAAGTATGGAAAATCCCATGAGCTGCCACGTTAATTTGTATAAAGAACTTTTTTTTTCCTACTTACACTTTGTTTTCCTCTTAGATAGGACAGTCTGAATCTAACACTCAGTTAGTTGTGTTGTCAGTAGGATGATGATATATGTGGGATATAATTTGATCACTCAAATAAGGTTTTGTTTTGCTTGTCTAGTCAATCCTCCTAGTAGAAATGGTGGTTGAATATTGAGTTCTCCTCAACAGGAAGGCAGAATGGCATCCACTCCTCTTACTGCTGCCCTTCTTCCCAGTCACTTATGATGCTCTAAAGTTAGATTTAACTCTGTGTTGAATCAGGACAGTGTCCAACTACAGGGCATGGGACAAAAGCCACTGCAGAAATAATTAGTATGTTTAGTGTTTAGATCTAGACAACTGTGAATTTTCGGTGAATTCCACAGGTGTCCTGAATTATCTGTTAGTGATTCAGGAAAGTGTCTATATTCATCAGTGTATTTCACATGCAGAAACCTTTTGGGTTATAAAGTAGCTGAACTGACTTTAAAGTTAGAGAGATGCTTTATTGTCTCTTTCCAAAAGTTGTGCAAGCCACTATAAAATTTAAGTTGTATAGATTTGAATGCTTGAATAATTTTAATTAGTGTCCATCCTGAAATAGGATGTGATTGATAACTTAATATTGTATATATTTCTTGGGATTTTTTAAGAATTGAAATTGAAAAGTGGCATTGAAAGAAGAATATGGTGCATTTGGAAGGGGATAGACATGTGTAATCCTAATTTCAGTGTAATTTTGTTAGACCTTCCAAGACGTTTGTATAGTTTCAGCAATTTTCCTCCAATAATAATGCTTAAGATAGGACTTTTGTTCCCACAAGACTTTCAAAATTCAGAGCTACATCACTGTTATGTTTGTATGCCCTTTTTTCTCTGGTACTAGACATTCTTTACCATGAATGGATGAAAGGAAATTCTCTGGATGTTGTGATTATTTAAGATGCAGAGCTTTAAAAGTGTTTTAAATGTACGAATACACTTGCTTGAATAACTCTGCAATTGTTCAATAAAGTTGAATGGCTGGTGAATCAGCTTTCATGATCCTTATTCTGTTTTCTGTGGTCAGCTTCACTATGCAGCTGGCAGTTGCAGCATATATATATATTTAAGTAGGTTTTTGATGGATATACAGAGATGTGAAGATTTGTTGCTAAAGTAGTTTTACTTTGCCTTTTTCATGTATCTAAAGAGCAAGATGGGTGGGCTTTGTCTTGATACCATTTCTCATAAGCAGCACATTATCCGTGGGGAATGATGGTGTCAGTGGTTTGTTATCTAAGTAAGAAAATACTAGTTTTGACAGTTCCCTTAAATGTGAGTCTCATAAGAGGCATGTTCTCTTGTTTAATTAGAAGTAAAATAGAAGTACATGAGTTATGTGTATTAATTTCCTTTGCCAATCCTGTGGCAAATTAATTAATCATGTTTTAATAGTGTAAGCCTAGAGGCTAACAGAGCTGATCTTTCTAAGTGTCTGCATTGCCAGAGCAGTACAGATATAGAGGAAAAGCTGTGCTATCCTTTCTCTTGGATAAAAAAATGAATGCAACAACCAGCAAACCCCTGCTTTTCCCTACAAAAGAAAAGCACATATAATATACATGGAGCACCTTAGGGTAAAATATAAATTATGTGTTCGTAGCATATGAACATGAATAGCTTGTGTGCCTGTGGTGCTTTTTGGGTACTGTCTTCAAACTATAAAAGCTGTGCAAATTGTTGTGGTTCTTAGCTAAAGAAGGATTAAGATAGGTAGCTGCTAACCTGATTCTGAACTATTAGACATTCAGTGCTTGCAGTTTATCTGGATAGAGCACAGACATTTTTCCATAAGTAATGTACAGTAAGGTATGGTGATGTTTTTGATAGAAAAGGATGTGTCACACACTGAAGTCATCTGCCATTAGTTGTAAGTAAGGTACAAACATCCTAAAAGGATCATAGAATTCAATTTTGACTGCATTATTTCCTCTACTAGCAAGGAAATGTTGCTTAATTTCATGATACAATTGGCAGCTAATACTGTCTTTTGTTTCTTGATTTGTCCTCGTTCCTTGATCTGGGATAAAACCTTTCCCAACAAGTCCCTTTGGCATTTTAAGTTAGGACAAAAAGAATTTTTTTTTAACCCAAAGCTATAAATTTCATCAGCAGCATGTCCAGTCCATCCTTACAAAGTATGATGTAACATGTTCTGAAATGATTGCATAGAAAGTAATTCCATGGGAAAGTTTGTAATAATGCTCATGTGCTAATTTCTTCCTTCTGCTATTACTAGACTATTAAATAACTGAATTTTCATCACTGACATAATTAATTTCAGAAAATAATCATCATGAAGAATAAGGACCATCAGGAAGTAGAGAGATTATTTGCACGCTTAGCGAACACAAGAATAAATTAGATAAAATATATTTTATATCTATCTGTATGTATAAATGCGCAGCACTTATGCTAGCGCTTGTGAAAAGCCTGTACATTATTTTCTAAATTTCATAGGCCTAACAATATATTCCCTCTATTTTGTGTAGCTGCTGACTTGAATGCATTTAGTAGAAAATTTTTGTCAGATGGTTGTTGCTATAAATGCATTCTTTCTGACCCATTGCTAATTAAAAAAAAAAAAAAAGTAGTGACTGACTAGGGTGAGTTGGACTCATATTTAAATATGTCTTGAACACTAATTTTTTTAGTTTAACTTCTGAGGAACTTCCCGACTCAGAAAAATAATTGTAAATGCCCATGCTGTGTGGACCTATCAGTCTGTTTTCTGATGAAAAATCATAAGTGATAACTTACTAGTTATTATGTGTCATAGGTAAATAACTCCCCTTTATATCAGTAGTGATACTGGAATGTGATTTTGGAACAGAGGTTAATTTGTACTCTGAACCTGCTGCTATACTAAGATCTGCAAATAGACAAAACACCACAAAACAACCACCACAAACACTAAATGGCTTACTTTACAAAGAGAAGAAAACATATTGGATCATCTATGTCATCCGTATCCTGGTAGACATAGGATGGATCCCTCCAGTGCATTTCTTAGTACTTTTTTTTCTGGTTTTAGAACTTCTGAGCAGTGATAGTTTTCATACCCTGAGGTCTTTCCTTTACGCTCCTTTACAGTAAACATTCTCAAAGGTGTTTATTACATAATGTTTATTGCACTTCTCCTCTTTGTTTTCTCTGAGTGACAGCAGAAGAGTTGCAGCAGATTACAGACTTGGAATTGAAATGCATTTCAGATATTTTCTGGACCTAAGATTCATTGTAGAAAAGACTGATATTTGGTTCCTTGTGGAATTATTTATGGGTGATTTGGCTCATAATCCAACTCTCTTGCCAGAGTGTGTCTTCCAGTCATCAGACTCATTTATCAAAACAAGGGAGTTGAGTCACCTTTTCAGATCATTTGGCACTCAAGAGATTTGTTTGATTTTACTTTTCATGCTTCTACAAGTAATTATTATTATTACTGTAGTTCCCATTAATATTTCAGAACAAAAGTGGTAAGCCGCATGCCTAAAGAGCCTTAGAGTCTAACTGTGTTAAAAGTGAATTAATAATGAACTGAGGAAAGGAACATAATACCTTTGACTACTGAAGTGGTTCCTCTGTAAAATAAACTGGGAAATACAGCTAAGCATGTAAATGCTCTGGAGTTAGGAATTCATATTTTCCTTCTAATCTTTTCACATGACTATTTTATGTAATCTTCTTAATAACTAAATATAAGGGTCACAAGATGGCTGGAAAATACGGTCATGCAGTTCTGCTTTTGAAGTCAAAATTTATTTATGTATGTTTAAGCTGTAAAAGGCCCTATGAAATGAGGGTTCCTCTTCGAAGAATATTATTAATTTAAAAAACGAATTAGATCTGTTCAAAATTTCCACAAATCCAAGACATTTTTCTTTATTTAACCTTTTCACAGTCTCTGCCCTTCTTTAAAGTACATTCAGTCCTATATCATCTGTTACTCAGGAAGGTATTTAATACATGACTGGGCATCATTTGCATTATACAAGAAGATTAACTTTACAAGCTCTGCTATTAATCTGAGTAGCTCTACATATTGACCTATGAAAGAACATAATTAAGTTAGCTTAATTAAGTTAGTTAATTGTTACACTCTGATGAACTTACTATTGAGAGGAAATTAAAGGCAAATAGAAAATGGCATTCATTGGTTTGAAATCATATTTTAAAGGGTTTCACAAAGATACTTTATATATAGATGATGAAAATATCTATTGTGTATTAAGCAAAGCAGATACAATTAAAATCCCTGCAGTTTTCTCCTTTATTGCCTGACATTCATCTGTATTTCTAAAAGAAATTTTAAAAGTGTGCTAAAGATTTAGAAAATAACTTTTGCGAGGTTTTTTTTTCCCCCAGTACCCAAAAAATTGAATTCAGAAATCCTGTCTACACACGGACTACAGAGAAAAGCACACCATCAAAGTTCATTAAGTGTTATAATCTGATACTAAAGTCTCCTTTGGGGTAGAGGAAAGGATTGAAAGACCCCTCAGAGCAGGAAGCAATACCCCATCATGTGTTGCATACTCACACATCAGCTTGAAAATATCTTTCTCATGCAGTGATAGAGGGGAAGGGAGAGACGCTCCTAAAATTTACTCTGTCAGCTGCATTTCTGTTGTCAGGAGTGCCTGCAAGTTCACTGCAGGAAAACATTCAGGGTTTCAGCACAGTTCCTGTGCATGGATAGACCCTCCACATGACTCCAACATCTGGGATGCATTCATCAGTCTTGATAAGCACTGATAAGTACCCTGGAGATCATCAATTCCAAGTAGCTGCAATTAATAAAAATGGCCAAACATGCAAAAGTATGCTACAGTGAATGCTGCCAAATGAGCAGTTTATTAATCTGTGAGATTCATTAATATTACCATGGCTTTAGTTTGAAATTATTTTCTGTGAACAATTATTAGTTCTCTGTTGCTTCTTTTAATTTGCCAGGTCTATACATTTTCTGCATGGCATTCTCAAAGATTTTAGGATTTCTGCTTTCTTTCTATTGTAAAAATTTTAACTCAAGTGAAAACAGTATTATTCCTGAGTTATTATTCTTTGGCATTTCCAGATCACATGAGAGGGTCATTGATCTGTGGATATATTCTCTGGAAAAATAGCAGCATTGAAAGCAGGAAGGCAGTGGCATTTAGGATCATTTGTGTACAAAATTGTATTCATATTCTGAAGACAGATAAGTTGGAATTGCATTCCTACAAAGAGAAAAAAAATCTTTCCTTAAATAATGCTTGATTCTTTTTTATTTAGGAAAAAAAATCTGAAACAATTTTTAAAATTGATAGGATAGGAAGAAGCAATTAAATTATAGCTACCGTATATATTATGTGACATGTTTTTCTTTAACACCTTGCTACAAAAAAAAATACTTAGTTTTTTAAATTCAGTTTGAAATGAGCATGTTGTTATATTTGTCCCCTTTAAAATGTTATGGAGCATTAAGCAACTTGTTATATTCTAAGAGGAAAAAAAGAGCTTTGTTTTCGGTTCAATGATGTGCTTTAAGTTTTTTGGTTTTTTTTTTTTTTAATAGAGGAAGAGAGTGGAAAATTGATTGGAAAATTATCATTAAGTGAGCTTTAGGTGGGAAAATAGCAAGAAGTTCAAGTTTAGGGCTGTTTCCCACCTGTTGAGGATTTTGATGATTTAATGCTGTCAGTGAGCCTCAGGGTACCTGTGTGCACTATCTAATCAGCTTTGACTGTGTTGCTTTGAGATATCCGTGATGTGGCATGGTGCAATGTCATGTAAGCCACTGTTGTCATTTCCTGTGTGTCCTGTGTGATACACAATGGAAGTTATTTCCTGGAGGAAAGTAAGTGTAGCTTCTTTCTTCAATACGTTATGGGCACTCCCTTAATGTTCTATTTTTTGTTTTTTTCCTGAAGGATTTGTTGTCTTCTCTCTTACCTGTAATATTTAAGTGAAAAATTAGGCTAATACATTCTTTGGTCATTGCATGCAGTATAAATAGTAGGGCTCACACTGCATTAAATAAACAAAGCAGTGATCCTTTTTGTAGATGATACATAATATCAGAAATTTCCTATTTTAATATGATAGGTTGAAAATATCATCAGAACCCTTTTAAGTTATTGCAGGCTAGATTTGAGATAATGAAGCTTGAACAAAGCAGAGCAAAAGATTCCAATGTCATCCTTAAGGTAGTGAAGATAAGCAGAGGTCAGCCAGTAGTCATTAATAACGTTGGTTATATAGATTTTCCCTACCCAGTTGTTTCAGGGTTATCTCTAAATTGCAGTGCAGTCCCAATGGTGTCCCAATGCTGCTTTGCCAAACTATTGTTGCTTTACATTTCTCTCACTGTTAAATGGAATATTTAGATGCTGAAGAGTTCATCTTGCCTAAATATTTCAGCACAGTAGGATCAGTGATTTGTTGTTTGTTAGATTACATCTTTTTGCTATTAGTGTGTATTTTTGTGATAGTCATATATACATTATTCTACCTGAATTTACAGTATTTTCAAACTAAATTTATATTAACTTCAAGCATATGTTTTCTAAAGACTATCAAGTAAATTAACACACACTATTATCTTTAACAGCTGTCATCCTAAATCCTTCTTAATTGAACAATTTTCCTATAATTATTTTTTAATTTTTAGGTACTGCTACATAGCTATCATAGTCTCCCAAAATCTCTAGATGACTTGGAATACCCAGAACTACATATTCTGTGCTGTAGCTATGGTCGTTGTTTTACTTAGAAACTGAAGGTGTTCCTGAAAATATAGTTAAATTTAGAGAGACTTAGACTGTGATGAGAAGTGGTATCTTTTTAAATCTGGTTTTCCATTATCTAGTCCTAGGGTGTTTTACTCTGGTAATATTCTTGTTTAAATGGTTGGAATCACCACAGGAAAATAGCACAAACCTCCTGTCACTAAAGATACTTCTGTGTCCTCTCGTAATGACTGCTTTGTATTATTCTGTAGTTCTGCAAATGCACAGTAAAGATGGAGATATGCCTACTGCATGACTTAACTGGCTAAAGCTATTTGCCTAAAACTCCATGGATTCTGCCAGTGTTTACCAAGGAAGATACTTGCAGAGGACTTCCCAGGGCAGCTGGAAGGGGCTTTAACCTAGGGGGATGACTGAGATGGGGTCTGGAGATGCTCGGCAATTCAGTGGCCAGCAGACCAAGCCCACACTGCTGCTGAAAGGGCTGTCTGTGTTCACAGATTGCCTGCTGCTCTTGTTGCAGATGAGTGAGCTGGGTCAGTGGGCTACTCTGGCAGACCGTGGAGTGATATCCATGGGGGTGAAGGACATGCATAGCCATGGACCATGAGCTCCTTCTTCATTCTTCAGTGTCAGCATGCAGTTCAATGGTCCAGGGCTGACACTGAGATTGCGTTGTCATTTTGGTGCTCTGGAAAAAAAAAATTAATCTTCAAAATACTCACTAGTGTTTCTGGATTTACTGAATTAGCCAGTTCTTCTGTACTTATCCATTCAAAAGGAACACTTTTTCCCATTTTGCAGCCATATTCTCAGTTTACCCCTCAAGAGTTCATCATATTTGGGTTGTTCGGGAGATTGACTAAAATCGAGAGCTAATACTGTAACTAATGAAAATACTGCTTGTTTTTGCAAATTAGGATCCACTTTTGCCTGTAAGGTGATTAGTTACACAAAACTTAGACTTCTATTTGGTATCAAGAACCACAAGGACTGGAATTCACACCAAGTGGTGGTGCATATGCCTCCATCCTTGTGAAGATTTTTTGCGATAGCTATCAGGAGAAATGTTTTCAGACTATTAGAGGGCAGAGGCATATCCACACATTGCTTGTTGGAAAACTACCAGTGTTGATTTGGATTTCAGAGTGCTGGTGACAGCAGTTGAACATGGGCCAACAGAGTGCCCAGGTGGCCAAGAAGGCCAGTGACATCCTGGATTGTAGCAGGGTTACTGTGACCGGAAGGATCAGGAGAGTGACCACCCCCCCATACTTGATGTGGGTGAGGCCATACCTTGAATTCTGTGTCCAGTTTGGGGCCTTTCACTTCAAGAAGGACACTGAGGTGCTGGAGTGTGGCCAGAGAAGGCAGTGGAATTGGGAAGGGTCTGGAGAACAAATCTTGTGAGGAGGAGCAAAAGAGTTGGGGGGTATTTAGTCTGGAAAAAAGGAAGCTTGAGGGCACCTTAACACCCTCTACAACCACCTGAAAGGAGGCCGCACCGAGCTGGGAGTCAGTCTCTTCTCCGGGGTAACAAGACCAGAAGTAACCTCAAGTTGTGCCAGGGGAGTTTTAGATAGGATGTTAGGAAAAAATCTATTGAGAGAAAGGCTCCTCAGGGAAATAATTGAGTCACCATCCCTGTAGATATTTAAAAGACTTGTAGTTCTTACCCTTAGGGACATGGTTTACTGGTGAACTTGGCATTATCATTAATGGTAGGGCTTAAGGATCTTAGAGATTTTTTCCATGTAGATGATTCCATAATTCCGTGATTCAGAGTTCAAATCTAGGATTCTAACCTGAGAATTCTATCTGAAAGCAGAAAAAATTCAAGTGGTAGCTTCTAATCTTTGAGAGACTTATAATCAAAATTCCAAAATGAGCTGCCATTGAAAAAAGTTGCCTTAAATCTGTACAACTGACAGTAGAATAATTCCCTGTATGTTTTCCAATCCTTTGATTGTACTTGATTACAAATTTCCCCCAATTTTCAATTGACTTTTTGTCTACTGCCTATAGGCAGTAGCTATAGGTGAACTCAGTTAATCCAATGTTAGTCACATAGGGTCACATGGGTATTATGAAAATAAATGTCTGGAGTTTAGACAAGGCCTTTAGAAAATACTCATTACAGAAGTGTAAAAAATTAGTCAAAATAATATGTTCTAATATGTCTCTGAATCTGGGAGATACAATGCTCAAAATGGAAGACAAGCTACTAAGTACATGAAGAGAGCATAAGGAAAGGAGCAGAAAATTTTAAGGCATTTTAGATGCTTATTTTTATTCTCATTTTCTGACAGTCTTTATTTATATATTTAGCTCTGGGAAAAAAAATCTCAGTAAGTCAGCATTTAAAAATGGATTCACCCACAGAATTTAATTTGTGTGCATGTGCATGCTGTGCAAACTTTGTGATTTTTTTCCTGCAAAATGTTGCTTGGTTTAATAGTGTCTTTGTAGTTTCAAGGGTGATATTTGAAATGGGAATCAAGGCAAAGATGATGGCTTTATTCAGTGTGTAGATAATCCTAAAGTCACCATTTTTCATATTGTAGCCTGATAAGCAGCAGGGTAAAAATAACCCAATTTTGAAGTCATGGTGTTACTTGAGAAAGCTTTTAGTGTCTGCAGAGGCACCAAGATATTCAAAAAGGAGAAGCACATTAAAACCTTTCAAAAAAAAAAAAAAAATACACTCCCTGTTACTGTAGGAAAGATGAAGAATTCCTTCTTCACCACAAGTATGACTCCAAGATCTCTCTTATGCCAGGAGTGAAATATATTTGATCCCTCCATCCCTGCCTGAAGATCACATGCAAAAGCACTGAAAACTCAGAGAAAATTTGAAATCAACATTTATTTCAATTTTTTTATCTAAATTCAAAAGGTGGAAGAGCTTGGTGTGTTCATTAAAATACTATTCTTAAAGCCTATGTTTTCTAAATTGTTCATATGATGCTAAGTGTTTCAGGTGGAATTTCTTTATCTCTAAAGTACTTGTGTATAATAATAGTTAATTTCAGAAACTAATACCAAATTTACCAAATTTGATTTGTTCATTCCAACATCTTGCAGTCTTCTCTGGGGCCATTGTATGCAAGAAACTGGACCAGAGAAATATTTGCTGCTATCCATTGTAACTCCTTATTTCTTTATGTCACAAGTTAACCTCCCAATGCCCATTTAGTGATGAAGCCAAGAAGTAATGCCAAAAATTAATTTTTTCAGATCATTATTGCAGATGTGCTGTGGTTCCAGGTTGGATTTTTTTTTAAGCCAAGTTAGCATCTATAAAGTGCTTGGCATTATTGTGATATCTAGTTTGCTGTTTAATACAAACATAGCCCTTTGAGAAAATGTCTTAGCCAATTTTCCAGAGTATTATAACTTTCTAACTTCCCTTTTTTTATTTACTGAACTAATGCTACTTTATTTTCACTTAAATCCATATGTGTTGAATTTAATAAGCACAGGGTCTCAATGTTACGGTCTGTGAAGCTTCCATAAGGCAAATTAAAAAATAATTTTATGCAATTAAATATTATACTTTTCCTGTGACAACCTTACCCTAAGAACTTGTAATTTTGGGTATTTGTTTTTAGCTCCATAATTTGTATCATGAATGCATTTCAGTGTTGCAGTCAAGGCTATATGGTTAAAATCACTGAATCAACAAAAAAAGTTACCTCTAAAACGTTTTACTTCTTGTATAAAACCAGATATTGTGGATTTTTAAAAAAATTAAATAACATTGTTTTACTTCTTTTTACTGCATTTTGGCTAGAGTTTGCACTTAATAGGAGAAAAGTTGTGTTTTTTTAATGAAAGACTGATCATAAGGCTGATAATATTGTTTTCAATATTTGGAAATTTTACATTCTTTTCCTAAAGTGTTTATTATTGAGCAGGTTATAATAACCTCTACTCCTCTACATAATGTAGAAACTTAAGTTAGCAATAGAAGCAAGATTAAAGACAGTGAACATAATGGAACAAATGAATTCCTAGTCTTATTAATTGGTAAACTTAAGCTTAAGCTAGAGAGTATTGCACCTATCAACCAGGAAAATGGAAGGTTGTTTGCATAAATATTTTTCCACTGTTAAAGCACATCATTAATAGGCTTTATCAAATCAGACCAAGGATCTGCATCAAGCAGCTTCATCATCCATAGAGTCATGAAATGAATATCATCAAAAATCACTGGGTCTAAACACTTATCAGCTCTCTATGATAAAATGAATGCATTTTTTATTTCCAGAATAACCTCAAATCCTCATATTAAAAAGTGGCAAATGTTTTTTGCCCTTTACTAAGTGTGACACATGTAACAGTTATTCATCACTCTATAATGGATCATTTTTATCAGAGTCCAGTGTTTTTTCTGTATACATAGAATAAATATTTATGTTTTCTTATTTTTCTGAACTAGAAGATACTGATAGAATAGGTTTGAAGTGTCAACTATAATTCATTGCATGCGAAGAAAAGCTTTATACTGATACTGTGTGAAAGGAAAAGAATATCTAAATCATTTCAGCAGCAAGCTTATAACCAAGATATTATCAGCATTTTCCTTCTTGAAATATATATGCCATAAATTAAAGGAGGTCTTAGTATTTCATTAAAATGCTTCAGACAAGTTTAACCCTGTCTTCAACAGGAATATATGTATGAATACAGAAACCCTTTTTAAAAAAAAAAAAAAGTGAAGGTCAAGTCAAAGTTAAAACAAGTTACTTCCTACTAATCCTGCAAATACTTTGTTTAGAAGACATTAGAAAACTATGACACTTGTATAGTGTCAGTTTAAAGGTGCCCATTTTATTCTTACAGAAAACTTAAGATGTATCTAGCACCTTACTGTTTTGTACAATAGTAATGTAGTCTGGGAAAAAAGTATAAAATATGTGTATACTGAGTGTATTTGGATGAACTCTTAATTTAGTTAAAATTAGCCTTAGCAGTAAATGTAGCAGAGGAGAGGTACATATCACAGTATAGAATTATGTTTAAATATATACAAAGCAAAGTAATTTGGTTAATAAGAATATAATGCAATATTTAGAATCCAAAATACAGTTGTAATGAAGCATTTTATGCACAAATACTACAGTTAATATAAATACTATGGTATCTCACTACATTTTCAGCTCTGCTTCTGGCTTCTTTAGCAAGAAAATGCAGGGAAGTGTTGGTACTATTTGTAAGGAAGTAATAACAGAAGAGAAAAGTATGTAATGAAACCCTTCATCCGTTTTGCAGAATTTGCAGCTGCCCTTCATTATTGTTTTAAACCCATTTGATTTGTAGTACTTTAAAGTGTCTTATCTCACATTTCTCTAATGTATTGAAGGGTGAGTGGTTAAGTTTTGTGCTTTCTTTGTGAATGCTTTTTTCCCAAGTCCTGCAGCAGCACCTCCCACATTTATGGCTACTACCTCCTTAATTCCAGCTGCAGCTTTACAGTCTTCTGAGAGAGGTGCTCTCCAAGGTACCTGGTCTGAAGTGACATTGCTTTTTTTGGAGCCAGTCCCATCACATAAGACCCAAGGCATCATCACAGCTTTTTGCAAACAAGCAGAAAGCTGAAATGAAGTCTTATTGTTTCTGATGTATGTGAGAATTTTACTTTGAACTCCAAGTGTTTTCTTCCAGCAATAAATTTAACTTTAATCACTAATTAGTATCACATCACATTGATGATGAAATAAGTTGGGAGATTGAGTAAGGTCATGCATTTAATAAGAAACATCAAAATATAATTTTATGGGATATACCCAGTGTTTTGGTTTTGAACTGCTGCCTAGAAATGTGATAATGGTTTTCTTTAGAAATCAGATATTAAAGGACAATGTGAGAATGATTTTTTCTATGACAAAATTTCAGAAGCAGTCCACTTTAGAAGCAATTAGTATGTTTGGAAGGTCATTAATGTAAGGCTGTGAGTTTGTCCCCACAAGTGACATGGATAAGCTAAGTGATCTTATAGTATTTGCTGTTGTCTAATTGCATTAACATCTCAGGCATGATAAGAATGTCATTAATGTGAAACAAAAAGTAATTGCTATGATAAGGCAGTAAAGCTTGTTTAATACTGCATGATCAGTAGCTTGAAAGAAACTTGCAATTTCAATTTTAATTCTTTCTGTAAACATTTTCAGTTCCTATAGACTCCAGATTTTTACCTTTTGTGATTATTTGCAAACAGAGTGCAATTTGCTCTTGGATGGGCACTCTGTAAAATGGCTTGCCAGCTGTTCTTGCCAGAATGTTTATAGCATATGTATTAGGGAATTTTTGCATTGTTGCATCTTAAAATCAACGTGGAACATATGGATGATGAGTTATGTTCTAGGCATTTCTACTGCTGTCCATCAAATGCATCTTATGAAAACAAATTTCCAATTTTTTAGAGAGCTCGAAGGAAAGAAGAATTTGGGTCACAACAATTGAAATTATCAGTGGTTCTATATCTGATTGTGTACAAATTAATTGATTACCTTTGGTTATGCTTTGTTCAGGTCTTAGGGAGCTTTTTTAACATTATGCTTTTCATGTACACTGAACTCTGGTCAGCCATGTCAGAGGGCTCAAAATAACACAGTGCTTCAATCCAAACAGCTGCCTACATACAAGATAGGAACCTGCTTTAACTGGTAGGTTCCACTGCTTTCTGGTTCAGAATAAAGGAGATGCATATGAGGGTATGTCTATATCGAAGTGTGGGATCCTGCTCTTCGAAATCAGACACTTATTTAGGCCAGCACATCCATTTGGCTTTTGGTTATGAAGATCCATGCTTGCAAATTTGCAATTGCAGTGCATCTTATAAAATACTGGCTTCTAGATAGTGTAGGAAAAGTTCATGAGACAAAAACTGCACTAGGCTACATGCAGTTGCATATATGTACAGTTGCACATAGCAGAAGCTTTTCTCATTGTGGTAAACTCAGTATCTTCAGACATCCAATAAATTGATTTCAAGTCAGCTTTTTGTGCTTTGAAATGAAAGTACTGGGAAGTCCTTGGTTGTCTTCATCCCTTCCAGAACCATGGGATCCTGCCTACTTTGCAGAACAAATAGGATCACAACCTCCTGCACTCCTGAGAAAACCTCTAACACTTGAGACAAAAGCTGTGTTATCATTGTTGGAATCTGTTGCATTAAGAGTATAGCAATTTGGCAAAAAATACACACCCTGCTTTCCAGCTAATCCTCAGCGATCAGAGGGCTGGGGGTGGCACATCTCATGGAAATCTCTTTGGCATATATCTCATGTCATATGTCTTGGCTATAGGCCTCACTCCTATGGAATCTGAAACTTTTTCTGAGTGACAAACATTAATGTGATGGGAGTTCTAAAATATTTTAATAGCTGGCTTCTGAAAGTGATAACAAAAATACATCACAGTTGCCCACATGGGTGGTGGTTGTCTGGTTGGAGCATAGTCCCAGAATACATTTTAGTTCTTTAGAGAGAGAGAGACTGGTGCCTGTTTCACCTTCTTCACTTTAATACTCTTAAATGTAAGATTAGAAGAAAAATTATGATTCAGAATCTTAAAAAAGCAAAACAACTGCCAGAAATTTCCTTTCTAGGGAAATCTACTCAGTCCGTCATCTTTAATATACCTATAAGTGGAAAGCTGTTATGTCTACCTTATTCTTGTACCAAGAGAAGATGTTCTTTTAAGGAAGTAGATGAAGAACAGCAACAAAGAAAGAAAGAAAGAAGATCTTGTATCTAAAGGAGGTGATACTAAGATTTTACACGTCATCCTAAGGATCTCTAGGAACTTTCCTGGTTAAAAGATGATAATTCTGTGAAGTAGGTGGTGAAAGGTAAAAGGAAACATACACCTAAGTATGAAGTTCTAGACGTATTAAGAAAGCAGTTTGTGGGAGGAAAGTGGAGCAACATTGAGACGTGTTATTTTAACCAGCTTTTGTCTAGTTATCAGCTCAAAACACCCAATTGGGCATGGAGAAAATTCCCTTTTATTCTCTGTATCAGTGGATAAGACCTTGAAAATGAAAAAATATGTTTGGGACTTTACCCAAGGAGTAGGAGAGGGCTATGTTGCATTTAATGAACTATTCAGGCAAAATAAAAATCTTAGCTCTCACCTCAGTTACTCAGAGAAAAAAGAGAATCACAGATATACAGAAATACAGCCTGTATTTTTACATATGCCTGGAATACAAATCCTTTTCATTAAGCAAGAAGGCTGGCTTATTACTGAGACCCAGTGCAGGAAAAATGCAGTTCAAGTCTTATTGGAAAGAATATTTCCAGAGAATGTATTTTCTGGGGTTTGGGGTATTCTTCCTTCCTCCTGCACATTTTTTTTTTTTCCTTCTACCAGCCTAACTTTGAAATATCCTTTATAGACAAAACCTTATACTTTGTGAAAAATTACAGAAATTATTAAGGAACAAATTTGCCTTTCTGTGAAGAAGAGTGTAAAACTGACAAATTTGAAAGAAACCACATTAAAAAATGTTTGCTTCACAAGTGGTAGAAATTTTTAATATGGGTATACACCATTTTCTTTCTCCTTCTGCTCAAGACATGTTAAACACAAACACCTCTTTGAATAGATACTTGTTTGGCTAGGATAAAAAGATATGTGGCACTGTTGTGATGGGAGTATCTTAGTGGTATGATTCCATGTTTAAGTTTCCTAAGGACTGTTGGGTTTCAATTTTTTTATTTAAAACCCTGGTTAATCAAAGTCTAACATCATATTCATAAGCAATGAGCAGCAGCCTTGTGTTGCCTTTGAGACACGAATGGACCCAGGCCTTCTGCAGGGAGAACATGGGAATGCTGGTTTTCTGGCCAGGACACATACATGACAAGCTGTTTGCATCTGCAGGTGTCTGTCCTTTTCGGGAAAAAATCAGTTCAAAAAATAAAAGACAAATGTAGCAATGTTCATTGTCTAGGAAATTACCATTTTCTGTGATGGTAAACTTTGAATAAGATTTTTCTGAATGGTCTCTTGTCTGCTGTGGCATGTGGTGCTTTCATCTGAGAGGAGACAGTATCTAATGACAAAGCTCTTGCTGAATAGAGGGGCTTATGCTCTTATGGGCTGCACCAGGAAAGTACCTAATGCTGTAATAACCTACAAATCTGAGCTATTCAACTTGGGATGAATGTTTCAATCAATTATTGTAGCTTTCAGTAGAGTGACTGTTCCTCTTCTTGTCAGACTTAGCCTCTTACCTGCTTTGTTGAATCATGTCTTGATGTGTGAGAATTATTTTCAGTCGTAGCTAGTGCAGAATGCTGGTTTGTATAAAGCCATCTGTGGGTTAAACGTCTCAGTTAATGAGAAACGTGCTGAGTGGGATTGGATTACCACCTGGATTAGATTTCTAAGGCAATAAATTTCCAGGCATCCCCTTCCAGTATTTTCACAACACTTCAGTCTATATTATGGTGGAAATTGGATTAAAAGGACAAAGCATTAAGTCATTTGCTGAAGCAAACAGGGTGTTAGTGCCAAATTTTGTATAAAAGGATGCTGCTGAAAGGACCGCATGTCTCTCTTCTAATCCACAGAGAATCCTCTGCTTCTGAGTTTAAGGACTTCATTTCCAAATACAATGCACAAGGGGTACATAAACCTCTGTTAAACAGTTCATTTTGTGCATTCATCTCTTGTTTGTTTATGGTATTAAAAATGTTGTTTTCAGCCTGGAACAATCCCATTCATGTGAAAATCACTTTGTAAATTTAAATACTGTATTAGTGACAGTTCTGTTCAGAGAAAGTATTTTAATGTGTTGGGCAGTATCAGTAGCAATTAAAGTTTTAAATATATGAACGAAAATTCTGCCTTTTATTTTTCTCAATGAAATAAAGGTTTTCAAGAGAAAAAATTGGTTATATGTAGAGACAATGCTCACCATGTCTGAAAATATGATGTTGCTAGGACAAATGAATGATTGCTGTTCTTGGATGAAAGGAATATTGTGTGTGAAACTTCCACTGTCCATTGAGTGAACAGTAAAGTTTGAATTCTAGGTGCAAGACAGGACATAAATCATACTTTTTAAAAATCCAAAATCAGAAGATAAATATCCAAAAGTTTCTACAACCAAAGATGTAATTTTTGATCACAGTCTTAACAATTATCTTCAAATTATGCAAGATGGTCTAAAAATGAGAGTAAATTCCTGTTAAAAAAATTACCTAATTCCAGATGACCAGTTTTCACAGAGAGACAATGGACAATCACTTAAATTCCATTAGGATGTGGTCTTCCTTGGAGAGCAAGTGCTTCTCCTTCTGAGAAGGACGAATAGACATCAATTTCATTTGATCCCACTGGCAGATGTACTAGCACTGACTTAGTAGTTACTTCCTTATTACATGATATTTTAAAAGTTGACTCCATTCTCTATTCAAAAAGACACCTTTTTTATGTATTGCTTTCTGGTTGCTCTCAAAGCATCTTTCCAATTAAATAATTTCCTGACAAAAAACCAAGTTTCTATGAAATAAAACTGTTTTTCGTATACTTTATAGGTTGCTGCATATTATAAAATGTCATGTATCATAAAATTCATGCTTTTTAATGGTTGTTTACTTTTTCTAGACACAAAAAATAAGCATCAGAACTTAAAACCAGACAATTTCTTGCAATAACTACACTCATTTTATGTTTTCTTTTCTGGCTTCAGAAAGAATGGCTGATGTTCTGTGCTAGAATAGTTAATGCTTTTAAAGTCTTCTGTATTCACTGAATGTAATAACAATGACAGCACTTAGCACTTATATAAATCTTCTCATCCATAGAGCTCCATCCTGACATTGAAAGTATTATTATTCACATTTTACGGATAAGTTCTTTAACATTCTAGCAGTGAATTTCTAAACCCCCCAGGCCATGTAAATATTATAGTAGGGGTACAAATGTCAGAGATTTCAGCTGAGAAATACCTCATCTGAGTCTCAGACCTTGTTTTACTATCAATACATTCTTTTGTTTTATGCTGGTTTGTGTCAGTGACGCCTCCTTTAGGTTAGAAGACCTGCTAAGTACCACTTCTCCATTTCTTCTTTACTGGCATTTTCCAGAAATCCAGAGGTTTCCTCAGCTTTTCCTACACAGGGGGTTGTCCCCTTGACCTCAACTCAGAGGGACACCTCAATGGACTGAGTCGCGCCTCAGTATTGTTTGGATAAAATATCTGCAATAGCTGATACTTTATCTGTCCTGTACAATTGGTTTGTTTTATTAAAAAAAAATCTATTCGAAATAGTATTATATACATTTTTATGATAACCATTTTTTAATCATTCTTCGTTTATTATCCATACTTGGAACCAAAATGTGATTAATGTATATGGCCATTATCCTGACCTACTTAGCTTCCCTGATATTTTACTTCTTGTTCTTCTCTTCTTTCGTGTTGTTTTCATAACTGATTTTCAAATCTACATGATCAGACTCCCCAGATGTGTTTATATAGCTTGTGTTATGATATGCCTTGGCCAGATTAGAATTATTTAATAATATTATAGATAAATAAATATTTTATCTATGTATTATCATTTATCATTTTGAACAGCAAAATCTTCGAAGGACACCTAGAGACCTTTCTATATCTAGTTCTTAAAAAGCATCATTTGGTGGAATTTTCAGTGGACAGGAGAAGCAACAGCTAATAAAATTTTTCATTATTTGCTCTTTTGAGAACTTATCTCCTGAAAGGTTTCCTTGAGTGCAAATGAATTGAAGATACCTAAGTCCAATTCAAGTAACAAGTAATTAATGCTACAAACTTTCACTGACATTAAGGAGAGTATTGACAAAAAGAAACATCAGGTAATGTAGGAAAAGTAAGATCTTTGATTTTTTGTTTGCCAAAATAGATGGCATTTGCTGTATTTTCTTCACAGTCTTATGTACAGTTAATAAGCATATTTTAAAATTACATTGCCAGAATAAGTAGTAAAGTTTCCTTTTTTTTCTAAATTCAAATGCTGATTTAAATGGCAGTGCTACAGCCTTCTGTGGTTCTTGATTTGTTGGTCATCTGAGTTACATGTAGAAGAGAGGAATGGGTTGTCTCGAATACTAAATGGTATTTGCCAAAGAAGAACATGAGCCTGTTTTTTCTACATAACCTTTTTCTTATATGCTACCTTTTCAGTTTTGTGAGTAAAGGAGACATGGTAAGTTTAACTTAAATCATCAGGAAACAGAAAAAAAGGAAGTAGATACTGGCTGTTAATTCTTAGAATAATAACCAATTCCTGGAGCTCCTGCATATGCAGAAAGAGAAAAGCCAGTAAATGAAACCAAATAGATTGCAACTAAGTAAAATGAATGATGATGGAGCCTTTAGCTTGATCTTGTTAGGTAACACTGATAGGTACAAGAGCAGCTGTTGAGCAACAGCAGAGAGCAGCAAGTGCCAGACATCACCGTGGAGCCATAGCTGACCCTCCATAAGGTGACGGACAGAAACTCTGTAGAGACAGTTGAGTGGCAGCACTAGGATATCAGGGAAACATAGGCCTCTGAAAATAGCTCAGCTTCCTCTTAAATGCCCATAATTAAAATGCCCTGCTTGACTCAGGGGCTGTTTAAACTTGGCATCCATTCCAGAGAAGTATTATTCTACAGGGTAGCTCATGTGTAGCCCCAATAGCCCCAATGGTAGTGTCCAGCTCAGTAATCAGATGAGTTGAATGTAAAGATGCACGTATACACGTTTGCAAGTTCTGCCCCTTAATGGTAAAGAATATGGTAAAGAATATTGTCTTTGAAATACTGTGATATAATGTAATGGGAGACAAAAAGCCTTCTGAGGCATAGAGTTTAGTGAGCTTCAAAAGGAGTTTCAGTGAATGATATTAAGTGACTTCAGAGTGTTAAGGAAAAAGTACATAAACAACATTTTATAATGTAAGCTCTTTAATGAGCTCTTCTATCATAAATATGCAAAACGCTAATTAGTTATGGCCAAATTTCCCTAGCTTTGGGAATCTTTTAGACTATAGCTTTTCAGTAATTGAAGCACATCAAAGTATTTTTTCTCCCACTCTTCTAAGAATGTTACGTGTGATTTGTTGGAGGGTAGGCAGAGACGGGAAGCAAGCTGTTGACAAACCAAGAGATGACTTTGATGTGGTTTAGTGAAACAGTGACTTACAAATTTATCAGAAAGCAATGCACAAAGAACATATAAGAAGCCCTGTTTGCAGTGACTACCAGCACCAACATGAGGTCTGTCAATTAATTTGATACTAATTTTCTGAAAAGCAACCGATTTTTATCTTTTTTTTCCCACAAAGTATATGAATATTGTTAGATATAAGGTTTTGGAAGGATTTCAGAGTATGTTTGAAGGCAGATGCTGCTTTTACAGGGCACGTTTTTTGGAGAGTTCCTTTTGATGATATTTGAAACATTAAATGGTTGGACATCACATTTTTTGTAGTTGAAAGAATTTCATTTGATTCTGACTTCAAAAAAATTACAGTGAAGCAAAATCACTATCAGGACAAATTACCAAAACATTCCCCAGTATATCCACTGAATTAAATAGTATTTGGCTTTCAATCTTCACTTGGAAATGCAAAGAGGAATGGAGTTTGAGGAGATCTACTGTTAAATCTGATACATTTTTTCTTTTTCTTTTTTTTTTTTTTAAATTTAGAAGCTGAGCAGCCTGAAACTGTTAAAACCATGGTATATTAAATGTTACAATTTTGATTCTAAATTGACTACATTTTTATTACCAATACACCCTTGATGCTTTTAAGGCGACTGATTTAAACTTGCAAAAAACAGGACTGTTCAGGCATGATTACAGGCTCAGAACAAGATCCCTCAAATAGAGCAATAAAGCCAAAATATAAACAAATCTACAACACTTCCTTTGCTATCAAACCAACTGATGCCATCAAACCAACCTTGAAAGCCATAGATTTCTTGTCTTGTTATGTTTCAAATCCATAGCCAAATGGATGAAGGGAATCATTCTGTGATTCTATACAGACAAATTAAAAGCATGCTTGTACACCTTGGAAAGCAGTGATTTTGACTTTTGGGTAGGTCTGTAATGCTTGTGTTAATTCAGACTAAATGAATGATAACAATAGGAAAAGAGTAGATCTCCCATGAGAGATGCATGAGACTGCTAATACGACACTACACATCTGGTCCTAAAATACTCTTTTGGGGATTTTATTGAAGTTGTTGAAATAATTGAAACATTTGCTTAGTTATAGTTGTTGGATTCTGAATTTAAATATCTCTGTGTGTTTGGGGGACGTCCTGAAAGGAATTTGTGGGGGGTGGTGGTGTTGTTTGCTTTGTTTTGTTTTTTTAACAAAAGTCTTTCTAGTCTTTAATTGCGTCAGCAATAGCACAGATTCTATTTGCTCTCACAGTCTAACCTTCATCTACTTCTACAGCTTCATTCATTTCTATCTGCTTTGTTGACAACTTCATGAATTGTGACTAAATATAGGAGTTCAGTATTACAGCAAATATAAAGTCATTTCTACAATATTACTTACATCACATTTTGGAAAAAAAATGATAAAATGAACACAATGTCATTGTATTAACTCCATTGAAAGTTCCAGCTTTTATGCTTGGAACACGAACAGAATTTCATTGCAATACTCAGGTGTAATGTTCCTATGAAGTAAGAAGAAAAAAGCTTTCTGAATTCTTATCTATTACATTATAGCAATATTTTCATGAATTCCCAAGTTATTTAATTTATAATACTGCAGTAGGTTTTTCCAATTAAATGTGCATTTTCTTTTGTCATAAGGAAGGAAAAAACTTTAGTTATGCTTTTTACAGTAATTTAATTAAGCGTTTCCTGTAAGTTCATTTCAGTATCTATCATGGCTCACTAAAGTTGAAATTCAATATAGAATGGTAGATTAATTGCCCTTTGTCTTCGATGAAATAAGAATCCTAAATATGCAGAGTCATGAAATTTAATTGTGCTCCTCAAGTGCTTATTCAATGCTTTGGAAACCTGAATCAAGAAATACAGAAGAAGAGGGCCAAAGGTTGTTAAATGTAGCGAGTAACACAGATTTTGAACTTTACTTAATGAACCGAATGTTTATTACTATGAAATAAATGCACCATTTAAAGAATTATGGTGGAAACATGAAACGTTAAAACTCTAATTAATTTTGGTCAGAAGCATGCAATGCACTCATTTTTCCTAAAACATTTTCGTTAGGGTCTATATTTTCTCTGTTATTGAGATAAAATTTATTCCTTTCATATGGTAGTGCTGTCTGTTTCTGTTATAAATATGTCCTTCAGCAAAGTTTGCAATGATGTCTTTCAGCTGCCTTCAACTTTGGGCAGTGTGTCTTGACTGTAACTTCCAGAAGCATTTTTGTGTAACTCAGTTGCTAAATTAAAATATGTTAATACTTTTCCATTTAATGTTGTTAATCACTTTCGAAGCAAAGAATGTTCAGACCTCTTGATGAAGGGCTATATATATATATTGATTATATGCAGATTATGTTTCATGAACTTATTTGAGAAAGCAGTTAAAGCATGAAAAAAATCTTCAGCTGTCATTTAGTGCCTACCAAGATACATGTATAGCCTAAAAAATTAGCTCTTAAAATTAAACTTGTGCTTCTTTGTTTTTTCTTTCCATTAAATAGTACTAAGAAATAGAGCTAGTAATTCCTTATTGTTGTCCAGAGCACCTTTTGTTCTCATGTAACTATTGTAAGAAGCCATTTTATTTCCTAGTATAAAGAATACAAACATGAATAAGGTTTGTTTCTTATAATTTAGTAAATGTATAGTGTAAATATAGTGAGAGTGTAACCATAAATATTTTAAATTATCTTCATTCTAATATGCATTTCTAGGCTATGATTCTGTAGTAGTATTACCAGTATATATAAAGTAGAACTTTCTGCTTTAAATTTACAGTTTCTAAAAAGAATTACATTGCTACGTGAGTAGGAAATGCTGTTGTGGTTTCCATGTACGTGTTTATATATGCACAGATGTAATTATTACAATTGAAGGACAAATTTACCTTAGAAATTATCATAGTCATGACAGTGTCAGATTGGAAAACTAGGGTGCCCTCTCACACTGGAGTGGAAATTAAGAGGACTAGTCCCATATGGGCACGGTACAGTCCTGTTAAAGTTGCTTTTCATCTCTTAGTTGATGTTGCAGGTTTGTGATATCAAAGCATTTATAGGTGCAGTCTAATGTTCATAAACCCAAACCTTTAGGGACTCAAATTCTTAAAGAGGAAGCATTTTCCTCTACTTTCTTCAAGGAGAACCAGCTGAACTTATAAAACAATGGTTGGGTTTCAAGCACCACCTGCCCTGAAGTGGATCCCAACTGTAGTGGCAGTCAGCCAAAGGGACCACTCACTGGAATGGTTGTCTTCTAAAAAGGAGAGGAGCAGATGGAAGATTTGAAATCTGGCATGAAAATCCACTTCTGTAGCGAGCGTTAAATGAAATTTGACTGTAAGGGCTCTTGCGATGGTACATTTTTCTGTATAATCAGAATTAGCAACAAGGAAATAGAAAATACAGAACACTGACAAACATTTCAAAAAGTCTTTTAAGTTCTTGTAGCAGTGTGAGTTAAAGGAAAGAGTTTGTGATAAACATGCAGCTGCTTGTAGCTCCTTAAAGAGGAGCTTTAGTGTAAAAGACGTTCTGCTGGTCTTGCATTGCCACCTAGAGCTTGGCAGTTTGTACTGCTTGGTAAGGAAACACTGCAGCATTGCTCTTTTCACTGAACGAAGTGGGGTGGAGAGCTGCTTCCAGTTAATTGATGTCATGTTTGCTTACCTTGTAATGGTTAGTCCCTTCATAGCCTCCATCTTATAGTGTACCAGATCAGCAGAGATTGTGCTGTAGGACTTTGGTGGGCTTTGACAGTAAGAATTAATGGCACTGCGCATTAAAAGGTACAACTGTCAGATATCCAGTGGTCCCAAAGGGGGCATTTTCTTGATGGCTGCTTTAGAATTCTTTGTGAAGCAAATGTCAAACTTGTCAAGGCTGTCACTATGAAAATGATCCATGTAGCAAGGGTCTCCTTTTCTTGGGAAACAAACAGCTGCCTTATCACTTCAGAGCTTGTGGTGACAGAAAACTGTCATCTATCACAAGAAATTTATATTTGCTTCTAATAGCCATTGGTAAAGAACTGTTCCATTTGTACTCTATTTTTGCACCACTGTTCATTACAAGGGTTGTCAGTAATACTACTGAAGAAGATAACGTAGGCTTTGGAATTAAAATAACTTTTGAATTTTGCTGCTGGATGTTTTCCTTTTGGCGATTTAACAGAGAGACTATCTTATCTCCCAGTTTTTCTCTGACACTCATTTTCTTCCAAATTTGGCCTGTGAATTTTGAAGCTAGACTTGTGCATACACAAACAGAAAAATTTAATATTTAATAAATTCTTTTTTTTCCTTACTTTTAGGAATACTAAAAGTATTTTTACCTACTTCCAACTGGTGGTTTTCTAGCTAGATTTTGTGAGGCAAGAGATGAAATGCCAGCGGGGCATCCTTTACACTTTAGTCTGTTAGTCATATTACAGGTCTTTTGAGTTAAGGTACTCTAGAAAGTACTGGTATCAGAATTTGGTCCTGAGTGCTTTGGGGTGCTATTTCTAGATTATGTACTAGCAGAGACAACCCTTTAGTCATTCCTCCTTATAGCAGGGCTTTTTTGTGTTTTGCATACTTTCTTATTATTCTTTTCATGCTCCTGTAACATATAGCTGTTTATTAAGTTTAGAATATTGGTTGGAAAGATAGGCAACATTGTAATGAAACTCTAGATATTGCAGTGTGGTGCAATAAACAGAAGTGGGAATTGATGCATGTCCTAGCACAGTTAATTAATGTGTGATCTGTTCTATTTGCAGAAGAGTGTCAGATTTCCTGTAGAGTTAAGAATTGTCTAATTCACTGTCATTTTCCAGATTTCATTAACTAATGGAGGAAAAAGAAATTGTCAGACATTTTGAAGGAAATTTGTTGAAAGGTGTAAAAAGAGAAAGGGATACTCAAACCTCTTTTTCTAGACTGGTGTTTTCTCTTTTTTTTTCTTTTTCTTTTTTTTTTTTTTTTTTCTTTTTCTTCATTCTGGAATTTGTCTACAGGGGAATATTCTGGAATAATTAATACAAAATTAATTTTCTGTGTTAGACCGATTATTCTTTGGTCAGAGAATAATGTGTTGGCCTTAAATATGCTTTCAAATTAGATGAAAATGTATCATAATCTTTCTCAACTGTCAGCTCAAAACTTTAGAAATAGAATTTTCAAGTCAGACTCTTACCTTTAGTTTTTTGACACCTAAAGATATTTAAATATCAAAGTATTAACTTCAGCAAACCTATTGAGTGCTTAATATTTCAATAAATCAAACACTTAATTATGTGGCGGATTTTAGGGTCTTGTTTCTAAATTTCTGGCCCCATTCGTTTGCTTTGATTCTTAAATGCTCAGCTGCCAAGTATAGACAGAGTAGTGTGAAAGAAGAGGTGTCCATAGGACATTTGAAAACACTTGTAGAGCACCCAAAGGACCCTTTAATCCAGTGCCTTGTTTCCATAAGAGAAAAGTTGGGATGCCAGGGCAGAGGCACCATTAGGAAAACTGATGTAGAAGGTCGATCTCTCCATCAGTGTCATCAGGATGCAGATGATGTGTCCAGTCACTCACTGCTGGCTTAAGGAGCTCCTGAGGTGACATTTCAGTTCAGAATGTTGGGTTTAGCAGCACTTTGTAATGCTCTTTGTACTTTTCCTTAACCCTGTTGGTTTTGTAAATCTGTAATAACATCAATTCTAGACTAGTAAACTTCCTTCATTTCAGTATTAAAAAAATCTTTGGTCTTTTAAGTGCACTCTTTCAGTAGGAGTAGTAGTACAGTCTTGAGGGGTTCACCTCCCTTGGCTATTACAAGTCACCAGATCTGTGCAGAGGCATCTTTTTGGTGAGTGAATTCACTGTATGATATTTGAGACTGTCGTAGTCACAAAAGATACTGAGACAAGTTCGATTTTTGGCATCTGATGGCAAGAATTACTTTGACAGTTTGACTTGTGACATCTGCTAGGAAAAGCTACTTTGATTTTAGGGTTTTTAGAATAGAAAGCACTAGATGTTAGAGTCATAGGTGACTGCAAGAAAAAATAAATAATAATACAAAAAAGAGATATGAGGTATTAATAAAAAATAATGTGAACTGAATTTCTGTGGGCAGAAACCAGAATTGTGGAGCTGCTGGTAATAGAAACTTTGCAAACTGCCATCATGGACTGTTTTTTAACAGATGACATGAAAAGAAAAGGTTTTCCTTTGCTATTCATCAGATTAAAAGCATTATAATGATAATGATAGGTGATAATTACTAAAACAAATACATTAAATATATTTAATCTGCAGTCTGTTTTGCATAATTTCTTGATAATTAGGCCATATAGCCTATGTAGATGAAAATTCACATTATTAATGACATTAGAAGCTTCAGCCGTTTCAGTATTCTGTGTGCAATCATCGGGCTGCCTCTTGGGCTACTAAAAGGAAGATAAAGCATTTCATAGGAAACTTGCATTGTCAGCAAACTGAAATAATAGTGCGTCTTCACATCTTGTAGTATGGTTAATATGTGCTCTAAATTACCAGTTCAGATCTTCCCCAAGCATACTGGCAGTAATAGAACACTTCTTATAATTTGGAGGGGTTCATGTCCCAAATTATTCTGATATTGCCATTCTGAGGTCTCTGCTGTCACTTCTTTCCTGGTAGGAAGCTGCATGAGTGCCAAAACTGGTGGTTCATACTTTCCAGTGTTCCCAAAAGTCCTTTCTGCCATCTTGTTTGTGCTGGCACTGTTGTTCATGTGGCAGTGCTCAGGCTTGGGAACTGATCTGGCTCAAGGCATGTCTAACAAGGAAAAGTTTTTTCCACTTGCTATTTCATGCTATGAGAAGGATCAATCATCATTACTCTGAGCTTTGCACAGCAGACACTTGTGTTCAGAGATAGTGAACTTCTGTTCTTGTTTCCAAATGAGGTGTGTTTCTGTTCTTGGAAAACAAGATGGAGTGAAAACCCTTTTACAAAATTAAGATGTTTTGTGTGGAGCATGGCTCAATGCAATGCTAGTCAGAAAGATTTTGTGCATAAAAAGATTTTGTGCATAAATAACAATAAATTTAAAAAATCTGCCAGGTATCTGGATGATTTGTGCATTGGAATCTGCCCACATAAGTCAAATTTATGTTCTGCTGGTAGATTTTACCTGTTTGACTATGTTTTACTTGGTTGAAACAACAGGAAATCAACAAAGGAAATGTATTAGTTCTGCAAAATGTCCTAAAGTTGATGCTTCCATCTGGGGTATTCAACCCAAGCAAATCCTGGAGCTGCCATCACCAACGGCCATAATTTCTGCATCTCAGGATACACTGATCACTGCAGCTGCTGCTGTAACCTAGGAATTCTGCCAGAGTGCAAGCATGACCTTTTGAGCACAGAATTAAACATTTCTAATTTACACAAAGCCAGAAGATTATCTAAAAAAACCTCAGTCATTGGATAAAAACTTTTTTACCATCAAAAACAGCAGGAAGCCAATATTCAGTATTGTGTCTAATGTGCCTCTTGTAGTCCTCAGTGACTGTATGGCCCTTTTGTCTCTGAAACTTCTACATGCCTCATCTATTAGGAGAGGAAGCCCTAAGCAATATGTAAAGAGTTTTGGGAAAGAATGATAGTGTAGGGTTTATATTCCTGTACGAGGGAGCACAAATCAAGACATCAGAATAATGTCAAGTTGTGTGCTAGAGAGGTGGATTAGTTGCCATTGAGGTCAGCTGGGATATAACTGCTGTAGGGAGGGAACTTCAGAAACATGCAGATTTGCTGTTCTTTTATTGACATATTCTTCATTAAATAACCTGGCTGTTTTTCCATAGCAACCGAAAGTTTCTGTGAGTGTTTTGTCACCTGTAAGCAGTAAGCTTGTTAGCACCTTACTCCTTTGTTGTTTCTGATTCTGCCATGTGTGTTTCCATTTGAAGTTTGACCTCTAATGTATACTATACATTGCACTTGCTTTAATATATTCTACACTTCTAATTTCAATGAATCCTCAGTGTTTGGTTTCACACACATGCACAGACATTTTCTCAACTAAATGGAAAGAGCAACAGGGAGCACTACAGGTTTTAGAGGTAACTGAAGGGGTGATGGTCCAGAAAGAGAAGAAAAGAAGCTTTTAATGGTCAGTCATGTAAATATTTCTCGGTGCCTAGGCTGTCCCCAGCAGGGGGAGGATTCAGAGGCATGATGGCTGCTACTTTAATAGAACAACTAGCTTTTCCATTTATTGCAGTTGGGCGTAACATATTACAAGATCACATTTTTAAATGAGATTTTCTACTGCTGTTCTATTTTGTGCTGCCCATGTAATCTTCCTATATATTTTCTACCTCTAAATATTACAGTTATCCTTACAAAGCGTGCTTTGATGGTGAAAGGAGGGCTGGGATGCAAAAGGATAAATTATTTTCCTACAAAAATGAATTTTTTTTAAAAATCAGGAAAATACACCTTGGGTTACTGTGTTCCACCTAAATGTCCTTGGTGTTTCCTTTCTCTCATCTGTTGGCTTGTGATGAGTACTGGTAGAGCAGCCAGGATGCTTCCTCATTCCTCAATGTCTGTTCATTTCTTTTTTGTGCTATTGGAATGTGGAAGATTCTCTGTAAAGTGAATTAGAATGCAGACTAGAAACCTAGTCATACTTTGCAATTGGGAAAAGGACTGTTCATGATGTGATGAGTTGCAAGTTTCTTTATAAAACAGTTTTCTCATTCTTCCGTAATTTATACTTTGGAGGTCACAATTTTGTAGTGGACACAAAATAGTATCCATTCCTATGGAAACAGGCATTATGATGTCACTTCATTTTTTCAGTGAGAACCAGAGGAACCCATAGTGAATTATGAGCCTTACTCTTGGAGCTGAAGCTGTAGAATATTGTAAGCATGCTGCTGCCTGACATGCTCATGTTTCCTATTTTAGACCTGACTGATCTTCAGATAACGTATGGTGGTACAAGTAATTGGAAAATTGGCAGACCTGTCAAGAAAATATGCTAGATGGGACAAAAATATGATGCTGCAGCACATAAACTGTCTCTGAAGTTAAATTTATTGTCTTTTATCAAATGGTGAAGTAAACATATCTGGTCGCAAAAAAATGAAACATTTTTCAATGGCAGATGCTTTTCAAAAGTAATTTTTAGTACAATGATGAAAGTTCTTGCATTCAAAAGTAATTTAGTGGGAACCTCTGGTCAAGAACAAAGGAAAGGTGTGTAATACTGTCTGCTGTAGCCATTTGAATATATTGTCATCCATGTGTGATTTAATAATTTCTTTATGTAATTGTCCAGTAAAATGATCAGTAAAATATTTACTCATTAAATTATTCTTCTGCTATAAATGTAGGCAATTAGACTTGTTTAATTTTTTTTATCATTTTTATTTAAACTCTTGAGCAAAATCAATCACTTGAATAAATGACTTTTTTGCTTTTTTTTATGCTTATTAGTTAGGCAAAAGATGGCTAAAGACTGTTCAGAATTCCATACATCTGCATAAGCAGAAAAAGTATACTTTTTCAATAAATTGATTAATGTTCAGGTTTTCATTTTCTTTTACAGGAAGATGAAAATGAAGCTGAAGCAGAAAATCCATCTCAGGAGCTGAATTTGGAACAGAAAAAATCAAAAAAATAGGAGATTGCTGTCTTGTTTGAAATATTTGCAAGTTGTGTAACAGTGGTTATAGTTTCTCATTGTAAAATTAACAAAAAAAGTTCTCAATAAAGTCATTGAAAATTAAATTTCTGGTGCACTGGGGAATTAATTAGGTCGCTCCTGGTGATATTCTTGATTACAATAAAAGCTGAATTATCAGAACTGAGTACTTTACCAATAAAATTCTGAAAGCTTTTTGAACACATTATGGAAAGATGATGGGTTATTCATCACTTGTAGCATTTACTAAGCAAATAGGGCAATTTTATGTTTTACTCTGCAAAGCAGTGTTATCCTTAAAGGATAGTTATAACTCAGACATATTTTGGTATTTCTGAGCAAGAGCTTTGATTCTTAAAAGTTAGATAAATATGTTCTACTAAGGAGTTCCAAAATTTCTTCTGATCAGTGATTAAAATAAATGTTTCCAAGGAGTAGGTAGAGGCAAAAATGTTTTGATATGTATGTGTACTTTTCAGAAGTAATTAGTTTTACATTTGTGTTGTGATTTTTAATCGGTTTCCTGCTGCATTATTCTTTTCCTTATGTAAACCTCTCCCATCTTCATGTGATCATTGTCTTTTAATGAATGTCAAGCTTTTGTCTTGATTAGGCCATCTTACCCAGGTCTAATTCCCTCATGTCAATCTTTCCATTCTAACAAAATAAAATAACTTCTTTCTGTGTCATTAGACCATCAAGTGAGTAATAAAAATCTCAAATAACTTTTCTTCATATAGTCCTAATTTTGTTTACCAATTTACCTTTGCTTTTACTGTTACTTTTTGCATTGAGTGTTAAATCAGATTGCAAATAGTATTCATTCCAAATTTTATCCTCTCTGTGTAAATTATATTTTCAGATATTTTAAAAACAACATGTCTGTGCTTAAGCAATATCTTTTATGAATTCTTTTCTTGTTTATGAAGTTCAAATGTGTGTAGCTCGTGAATAAATTTCAATCACAATTACTCTACAGGAGTTTAATAACACTAGGTCTCATTTTAACAAATGCAGCTATCATGTAAATTAACATATAAAATAAATTCAGCATTGGTCCATTTGGTACAGATCAAGCACTGTAGCCATCTCAGAGAGGAGGGGGAGTATGATTTTCTCTTCACTGCAGTGGAAGAGACAGATTTGGGAAAGACAGGAGCAGAGTTTTACCATACAGGACTTTAGGGACTGTTCTCTGTGCAGCGCCGTGAAGGATCACAGGGTAGGTGAAAGCAAAGGGAATGCTTTTCATTTTTTCAGGCTAACCCAGAAAATTATAGTTCTGGGGGCCTAGTTCTCATCAGGATCTGTAGAAGGGGCAGGGTGTCCAGTGCAACAGGCTGAAAGGCCTCAGAACTTTGAAGGACAGAACTAGCAACTTATTAGAAAATGTTTACATAGGGGTTACACAAAGGAAACATAATGACTGGAGGAATTACTGGATAAGGTGAATTGGCCTGGACATGCCTTGGCCTTTTAGCCTGCACTTGATGCATTTGATGTTTGGGTTTATCCTGCCTGAAGTTAACAGATAGGGCTTCAGTTGTGCAAAATACTTGTATATCAGCTTATTTGCTTTCAGTCCATGGTAGAACATTTGTCCTTTTGCTGCAAGTCTAAGCCCAGGATTGTACAGGTGCACGAGAAGAGAAGGGTGGTTATTTGCTGTTCAGGTTTTGTATGAAAATACATTACTTGGCTCTCAAACACCTGAGTGAGAAAAACAGTTCAGACATTGAAAGATACCATTTGCCTCCATTTGATGCATAACTCTGATGAGCTTTAAAGGAGTATTTCCATATCTTCCTAAGTTCTTCAAAAATTTAATGAGAAAGTATAATTACATAAGCCATACTTTTAGCTAACTCCAAATTACATCACCAAAAGTCTACAGTCAGTGTTGTTAACTTGTCTCTTGGTTATTTACTTCCAAATTCAAACATGGGAATTGAGACATTTTCACTGGAAAATAATAACCAGTACTTTTACCATAATCAGCTGGGGTGGAGATTGAGACAGATGTGTCTGAATGAAATGCAGTCCTACCTTCATCCCTGATGGAAAAATGTAGGAAACTGATTTTAATGTAAGATACTTATTTGTAGACGTGTTTACTTGACAGATGGGGAGTGGTGTTTGACTGATAAAGATCAAACGGATCAGATGAAGGCTGTACCAGATAGGTGGCTTCATTTATTTTGATTCTGTTCTAGTTAAAATTTGTAGCTGAGTTGATTTTTTGTGTATTCTTGAGTTTCCAAACTACTTGTATGAACTACATTTTCATCATATATTTTTTCCTCCTCAGAGTCCAGAGGATTTTTTTATACAACACACTGGGTATAGCAGATGGCTGCAGTACTGCCACATGACTCTGACATGATGCTTCTGAGTATTACTCTTTAGCAGAAGTAAAGTGTAAACCTGATGCAGAATATTGTGACTTTTATTAAATGTGTTTCCATTCCGCAGTCAAACACAAGCCAGCTTGGATACTGAAAACATCCTAGCTCCTGCAGAATGAAATTCAAGGCTTATCTGAATAAGCTCAAAGCCCAACTTGGGGATGGGAAGAGCAAAACTTGAGACAGCTTCAATTCAGCTGATTGCAGTCACTTTTGTGGAGCAGTGTATTCTTTGTATGCAAATACACACAGACACCCCTCTGCCCTAGCAGCCAGTTATAATGTCCTCTTTATTTCTCTTTCCCTCTATTCTGTTATTTAATACTAAGTGTTACATGCTGTTCTGAAAGTCTAAATGGAAAACTGCTTATTTCCCACTGCATCTCTCTCATGCATGACAGTGATGATGCTCCCCAGTTGGGAATTGCAGTTTTCTGGATTGCATTAGTGATAGCTATTTTAGGGTGGCTTAGGGGATAATTATGTTTTCTGTGCTTGAGGAGAAACTGTCATTTTCCTCATATTAAAGCAAATTCACTGCTTTTGTGCAGTTAATGATGGATTGCTGTTGGTTTTTGTTCAGTCCTCCATGTTTACTCTTTTCCTTCCTGTGGAACAGTGGGCTGTGGAGAATTTTTTGGACTCCAACACTGTTTTCAATTACAGACAATCACTTCATCCTCAAAGAAGAACAAATTTCTCTATTACTATAATTTTTGTTCTTAAAAAATAATGTCTGACCTTTCCACTCCCTCATGGGGATATAAAAAATTTGAGGTGTGGAAGTTCTTGTCACTCACTTAGAGTAATATTTCCAATTTATTAGAGTGTGGTATATGTTGTATCGTGGATATATGTGCAATAGTTTGTTATTAAATAATCTCTTTAGTACATTACCTAATTTTGTTGTCATGCAAAGATTCTTACTCTGAATGCTGTATTGCTACATTAAACACAAGGCTCCAAATGATTGGCATAAGCTAAAAAATCAAAGCTGCTTTTGAAACAGATGCTGTTACTTTCCTGTTTGTTGCTTCACTGGCATTGAAATACTTGCATATAAAATGTGCAGTCATAAGGATTCTGGACAAAAGCAAATATATCTTGGTATTTTAATCCCAGTGTATGTGTAACTTCTTATGACTTAATGAGAATCCACAGTATTTTTGTTTTGTCTTAATGATACATTGAAATGTATTGCTACACTGAACATTTGGTGCTCATTTAGGATCTTTCTCCTGAACAGCGCAAATTTTAGTGCTTTATGTGCACAAAGTGTCACATACAGTGGCTAATCCTAATAGAATATTCATTTTCTGCTCATTAGAAAGCATTTCTATACCTGTAAATTAAGAAAACTATTTAACATGATTATTCTCTCTCAGGAGCTTCAATATTTTCACAGTAGGAATTTTTGAAGGGAGAAAACCATGCTGAGAGAGGAGTATCTCACTTCAGTGCTTCTTATTGCAGTCCCATAAGCAGGCTACTCTTGGTTGGTTGCTCTGCATCACACTACAGAAACTAACTCTCCCTGACATTAGGCTGGATAGGTTTTACCTTGGTTTTACTCTGAAAAGTGAAGATTGATTAGAAACTGACTCTATTTCACATGACCTAATGAAAACAATTTTTACAATGAGCAAACGACTTCTATCACCTATCTAAGGCTATAGAGCGAAATCATAGCAGGTAATAAATGTTTCCCCACCGTGAATTCAGTGTGGATTCTGCAGTGATGTTATCTGGGGAAGGAAGTGAAATGCTGAAGGCAGCACCATGAAAATGCATGTGGCTATGGCATAATTCTGATTTGTTTGGAAGAACTATTAATTTCCTTGTTACAAAGCCAAGTAAGAGCAACCCTTTAAAACTGTTGAACCATGAAAGCCATTTCCTTAAGGGTTTTAAATTTGGGAACAGAGTCATGAAATTTATAGCTTTGATGAGATATTCTTTGCCTGCAGTCAGAATGAGAGCTAGATCATTGGTTTCCCAGCATGACACCTATGTATTCTTGTGTGCAGTAGATATCATTAGGCTCATAATAACACAGCTATCATCACATTAACGTCTGAAAGGTTCAGTTTTAATGCTTGGTTTAAGTCTCATTTATACCTACAGCATACAAAGCAGCTGAATAAAAGCAAAAGCTGTGTCTTACCTATATTGTGCTACTGTTATGCACTTTAACCAAAAATACAGTAATTTTATGCCTGATCAAATTTTTATTATTTTATTTTTCTTGCCAAGTCATGTTGTTTTGAAAGAGCTGCAGTGATGAACTAATAGCCATGAATGCAGTAGCAGATAATGGTACAGCGAGACCACTTTTTCCTGGTTCGTGCCAATAAAGACAGTAGGGAACATCATATACATATTGGCCTAATAATTGTAATTTTCAGTATATTATTGAAAATTTATGTACTATGTCTGCCATCTTATGGTAGAAGAGAAGTGTGTCAGAGCAAGCTGATAGCACCTCATTTCCTGTATTCTTTCAAGTAAAGCAGTGCAGGCTGTCATGTTCTAGCAAAGTCACACACGGAAATACAACTGAAAAAAAATTGGGTTTTCACTGCTGTGCTACATATTCTGCAAGTTTCTATTGGAAAAATGAAGTATATCACTTTACAGCATAACGTTTTGCAGGTTTTGCACTGAATATCATACCATTTGTATCAAATGAAATTTGCAGAGAGATACCAAGAGAAATCATCTTTTTCTCTGCTCTGTGACTGAACAATTGGCAAGAGTTTGGGAGAAACATCTTTATTCTCATAATGGAGAGAAGAAGTCTGGGGAAGCACCAATGTAGCAAGTCTAATAACTTGCAGCAAATTATTTACTACTTTGATCTGAAAAGTTTACCCCAGATCAGTGTCAAAGCTTTCATTTCTGTGCATGGGAGAGATACCTGTGGGAGTTCTGGCAAGGGATAGTCTGCAGATTTGGGCTGTAACACTGAGTTAAAAGCAGCCAGTTCCAGTGGCTTGGAGAGAATAAAATACAAAGACAACATGAATCATCGGAAGTTGGGAAGGCTGCATGAGACAATATTTTCAAGAGCTTAAAACTCTTTGTGGAATAAGAAGCACTAATTAGCAGCTGAGAACATGGGATTTATAAAAAATAGAGTATAGCAATAATGTTACCCAGAAGAAAGACTTCAGGGTGTTTTCATTTTAGTTGTTAAAATCCTATTTCTTAATATTTATTTTAAGGATCACTATTTCAGTCACCAATATCTGATTTTTTGACTCAAACTCCGAACTTCTGTTTTAACATTTTTCTGTGAAAGATGAAATAACCTTTTTTCTTAAATATTTTAGGGATCAGTTGAATTTTTAATTCTTTATATCTTTCTTCATCAAACTCTTTCAAATATTGAATCAGCTGCAGTATTATGAAATGCTTTGTCCCTGAAAAGGAATGCAATATTCATTCTTAGTTACTAACTTAATGCCAAGTGGTTAGGTGAAAAATGCATTTTTCGGACCACATTTGTTCCATAAAAGTATCTTGACACTTTTGTGAATCCAAGCACAGTGTAGATAATACATGGCATTGCTAAACCCACCCATTAAGCTGCATTGTTCATGTTATGGAATTGTCTTTGATTGCTAAGTAGCTCACCTATGTAAATCTGTGTGAAATCACACCATTGATTCCCACTTTTAGGATTTGGAGTCAAAACAAAACTGTGACTACCTTTTCTATCTTGTAGATAAAACCTTTTTTTAAGACCAGCCAGGATAATTGTCACCTTTCAGAGAAGCAGGGAGAGGCAGCTGCCAGCAATACGGGACAGCAGCACAGAGAAAAGACTCCTGTTCCCCAAAGCTTCATTTTCATTACAGAAGACAACAGCCTGAAAAGCCAGGCTGAAGAAGTGATATAGCTTGGGTCATGTTCTTTTAGCACATCCCTACCTATTCAACTGTTTTGTTTTTTTTTTTTTTGGCCTTTGTTAAAAGAGAAAGGAATACAAGACTGCATTGCTGAATGCTTAAGTTATTTAGAAGGCCACTGTACTGGGTTTACATGGCCAAGCTTTGGTGGTGAGGGGGGCTCCAGGGGTGGCTTCTGTGAGAAGGTGCCAGAAGCTTCTTCCATGTAAGACAGAGCCAGTCCCTGGCAAATCCAAAGATGGATGTGCTGCTGATCAATGCTGGGCCAATTAGAAATTGTGGTATAGCCTCCATGATAAGAGATTTAGGAGAAAAAAAAAATTTTTGCACAGTTGTAATTGCAGCTGAAGAAGAGCAGAGAGAGAATGTGTGAGAACAACTGTGCTAACATGAAGATCAGTGGAGAAGGAGGGGCAGGAGGTGATACAGCACCAGAGCTGGGATTTCTCTGCAGCCCATGGTGCAGACCACACGGACACGGAGATCCACCTGCAGCCCCTGGAGGAGCCCCCCACCAGAGCAGGTGGATGCTTGACAGGAGGCTGTGACCCTGTGGAGAGAGGATCCCATGCCAGTGCAGCCTGTCCTTGAAGGACTGCATGCCATGGAAGAGTTACCCATAGCACAGCAGGTGACAGGGAGCCGTTGCCTGTGACTCACGTTGGAGAGGTTTACAGAGAACTGTCTTCCATGGGAGGGACCCTACAGTGCAGCAGGGGAAGCACTCCTCTCCCTGAGCATCAGGAAGAAGCCACAGGTTATGAACTGACGTAGCTGCCATTCCCTGTCTCCTTGTGCCACTGGGGCAAGAGATCGTGCTGGGAAGGAGGGAGGGATGGGGGGAGGATATTTTTAATGTTTTATTTTACTTCTCATTATCCTGCTTTTGCTAGTAATAAATTCAGTTATTATCTCTAATTCTTGCATGTTTTACCAATGGTATTTGGTGATCATCTCTATCAATCCTTATCTCAGCTCCTGAACCCTTTGTTATATTTTCTCTCCCTTATCCAGTTGTGGAGGGCAATGATAGAAGGCTTAAGTGGGTGCCTGGCATCCAGCCAGAGTCAACCCCTACAGCCACACTGGAGCAGGAATGACAGAAGTCAATACTGGCCTTGGGTCCAAACAGTTACAAAAATTTCTTCTTGACCAGCTCATTTCCCAGGAGGGAGCTTTCAAACACTGCTTTGTTTGTTGCTACACGCAGTAATTGAAGCACGCTTCTATTGCCTTTTGAAAAGCCATGCAGACATAAAGAAAGATTCTTAGAATAATGTTTTAATTTTTTTTGTATGTCATCCCCACACAGTTATGCATAATGAAGAAACTTTCAGAGACAGACCAAATCTGTTAAGTAACTTCAGCACCATCTGTATGCAGGTACTGCTGGCTTGCAGGTGTTTTCTGAGTGGACTAGGCTGGTCTTCAGTAGCTTTGCTCTTGGCAGCCCCCGGAGCGTCTCCCTGCGTGGTTGTGGGCAGTAACTCCTCTTGATCTGCCGGGCAGCGTGCCATGTTGTGGCAGTGTGACTGCTACTTTGTTACCCTGGACCAGGGAGTGTATGGGATGTAAAGCAGCCTGCTGACCAGTGTGGCAACTCCGTGCCTCAGCCAGAGTTTGACAGTGGTCCGAGCGTCAATGACTGTGGATTACCTATACCAGACCAGGACTGATTTGATGGTGAAAGTCTGGCATCATCAGCAGAGAACTTGGCAGAACTAATAGTAGCTCTTTAAACTAAACTATCAGTTTTTCCATTAATAACTGGCAACTACATCTTTAGACCCACATTTGTGTCGGAACCCAGGACATCCCTCTGGCTGCCCTGGAAGATCCAAGAGCTTGGAAAGGAGCTCAGGGATCTCAACAGAGATGTCTGGGACCTGAGCAAGAGGGTTTGATACCTGTACAGGGGGGTTTAGGATCTGTACAGGAGGGTCTAGGATCTGTACAGTGGGGTTGGAGACCCTGGCACAGAGCCCAGGAAGACACTAGCTTTGATTTCAGTCCACGGGAAAGGCTTCCAACACTGAGAGAAGAACTACAAGTCACAAAGATGTAGAAGACAGTAGTGTAGTTTATCACAGGGTGTAAATGTAGTATTTTGGGATTTAGAATGGGGGTGCAAGGGAGGCAAAATGGAGGAATCTGGGCGTGTCCCTGTCCTTCTGCTCCTTCTTCTTGTCCTCCATCTTCTGCTGTGGTTGTGGCACTTTTGGATTGGTTTAGAGTAGAAGTTAACTGTCTAACATAGGTGATAGGTATTGGTAACTAACTGTAAATATAGAACACATAGTATCTAGTATAAAAGCTAAGACTGCCCG
>VZUI01040019.1:0-10020 GCA_013401135.1 Cettia cetti | reverse complement strand
ACTAAAGACAAAACACAACACTGTATCAGCTACCAAGCAAACCAACTCTGTTCCAACATATCTGGGTGAAAATTCACAGCTTGCAGTCCTGGGCTCCAGCAAATCCAGCTGCTCATGCTGAGCAAGTAGAGCCAAGCTAACAGCAAATTAAATCTCATAGTATTATAATTCTGAGTGACCCATTCTGTTTAAAACTCACTGTCCTGGTTTAGGGCAAATTTTGGGAGGAAATCTGTGAATGGGGTTCCTCTAGGAAAGCACACTCAAGTGGCCCTCCCTCAACTGGTTTGGGAAAAGATTTCCTTGGAGAAAATTGGAAAAAACTATTTATTCAACAAGCAAAGTCTTCACAAGCATAAAAATTGAATAATATTAAACAATAAACTCTCTTGCTGTTCTGAATAGATGGCAAATTCAGAAAGTCCTTGCCGTGGGGTGTAGCTCAGCTTGCTCAGTCTCTGTCCTGGTTTAGGGCAAATCTGGCAGAAAACCTCCAAATGGGGTCCCTCCAGAATAGCCAGTTCAAGCGGCCCCTCCCTCTACTGGTTCCAGAAAAGATTTCCTTGGAGAAAAGTGGAAAAAAAACCCCTATTTATTTAACAATCAAAGTGCCCACAAGCATAAAAAAAATGAATAATACTAAACAACCTCCTGCCATTCTGAAGAGAGATGGCAAATTCAGAAAAGTCCTTGCTGTGGGTGTAGCTCAGCTCACTCAGTCTCTCATTAGCCCCTCCAGGGCTGGAAATTGCTGTCCTGGGCCCCAGTGGGCTGCAGGTGTGAGCTCCCAGTGCTCTTCTGGGTTTTTCAGTTCAGTACAGGCTAATCAGTTACAAGAACAAGAAAAGCCACAGCAGGGGGAACTTCTCTGCCTCAGCTAGCTAAAAACTAACTAAAAAGCACAGGAGAGCTCTGTCCCACTGTCTGTCCATGCTGCAGACAACACAGTCCAGGAGCAGAATGCAGGGAAGCAAGTGTGGTTTCTGAAACCAAACTGCACACTTCTCTCCCCCCCCTTCACTCTCAGAACCAGTCTTAAAGGTGCAGTAACTTCTGCAGGAACTTAATATCCAGCAGAAACAGAACAGACAACTGGGGATACAAGCATCATAAAGTCTCTTCAGGGCACTCACTTATTTGAGCTTAACAAAAAACATTTCTCAAACACCAAATGGTATGGTACACTTGATGCTGGAGGGAGGGGATGCTGTCCAGAGGATGAGAGGCATGAGAGTTGGGCCCATGCAAATCTCACGAAGTTCAACAAGACCAAAAACAAAGTCATGTATGTGAGTCACAGCAATCCCAAGCACCAGTACAGGCTGGGGACATTGGATTGGGAGCAGCCCTGAGGAGATGACTTGGGGATATTGGTGAAGGAGAAGCTCAACATGACCCAACAGAAGCTGCTGCCCAGAAAGCCAGTTGTGTCCTGGGCTGCATAAAAAGCAGCATGGCTAGTAAGGAAAGGGGAGGATTCTGCTACTCTGCTCTAGACTCCCAAGACTCCACCTGCAGTGCTGCATCCTACTCTGAGGCCCCTAAAAGAAGAAAGACGTGGATGTCCTGGAATGAGTCTGGAGGAGGGAGACCAAGATAATCAGAGGAATGGAGCACCTCTCCTGTGAGGACAGCCTGAGAGAATTGGGGTTGTTCAGCCTGCAGAACAAAAGGCTCCATGGACACCTTATAACACCTTCCAGTACCTACAAGAGAGTGGCAAAGAACTTTTAGGAAAGGCATATAGTGACAAGAAGGAATGGCTTCAAACTGAAAAAGGGCAGGTTTGGATTAGATATAAGAACAAAATTCTTTACTGTAAGTGTGGTGAGGCACAGGAACAGGTTGTCCAGAAAAGTTGTGGATGCCTCATGCCTAGAAGTTCAATACCAGGTTGGATGGAGCTCTGGACAACTTGATCTAGGGGAAGGTGTCTGTGCCCATGGTGGGGAGGAATTAGACAGTCTTTAAAGCCCCTTCCAATGCAAACCATTCTATGACTCTGCAACATAAGCCTTTGTAGAGATTTCACATGCAGTTTCTAGACTGTGACTTAACTTGCAGTTAAGCTGTGCAGAAAATCACACTGACAAAGGCCAGTGTCCACATCGGACACAGAGGAGTCCTGTAAAAATCAACTTCAACAAAAGAAGGTAGAGAGTCCACAGGGCAACACACCTGTGGGGTCTCTCTGCAGTTTTTGGAGGATGCATCCTCTTTTTCATCCTAAACTCCTGATTATGTTGCCTTTTTCCTTTCCCCGTTGTCTGAGGTACTAGGAAGGTACAGACTTCCCAAACATCCTACCACATATTCCCCCTTCAACATGTATTCACCCTGCATCATGCATTGTAAGATCATTAAATTTAGCTTTAAGCTCACCCTGGGCAGAGAAGTTTATACTCATAAGTATATTAAGCCTTCTCATTTCCCCCTAAAGTTCAAAAGTTCAGACTGTGCTCTGCAACAAACTTGCACAGCTTGATGTTAGTAAAGTCCTCCATACCCATTCTTCCAGACCCTGATTGGTTCTTTCAGGTTATCTAGCTATACACACCCATTTCTCCTATTGAAGCAAATGATTTTTTTTTTTTTTTTACAAAAAACATCCAATCTTAAACACCTCTATCTCTCATTGGTAGTTTTATGAGTATTTAAAATGTTGCCCAGTATTTAAAATTTCCCTTCTTAATTCAATCCTGATTTTGTCTAGTTCAAGCTTGCTGTTGTATTCTGTTGTTTATTCTTTCTGCTGTGTTGTGAATATTCTGCTATCAGAAATTCCTTCTCCTTGTGGGTTACAAACCAGCTGACTCCTTTTTCTTCATCACTAGCTTCTTGTGGCTTGCTGCATAGGGTGTATTACTCCTATAGATCTGTTCTGAGCCTTACAAGCTCTTCTTTCCATTTAAAAATGTAAAACTGGGCATGTGACTCCAGCCAGCCTCACCCTTTCATCATCTCTAGACATTTAAGACTCCAACACCATAACAAAATAACACTTTTTTGCTACCTGCTCCCTGTCAGCCACAGTATTATAGCCAGGCTCATGTTTAGTTAGCCATCACAACCCCATAGTCCTTCTCTGAGGCTACGGGTTCCCAAATCACACTTTTTCACTCCATATATCCAACTTATATTCTGTACTTCTACATGTGTGACCCTGGCTTTTCCAGCATTGAAATTATTTATTTTTAATAAGTTTATTTCACCCAGCAATCCAATTTCCTTTACAGAACTAATCTGTTCTTATTACTTACAGTGTCAACAGTATTTGTACCAGTAGCAGGTTTTATAAGAAATTATTTTAACACTTCCTTTCCAATGATTATTAGATCTATTGAATAACTTAGGCCAGATGAACAGATTACTACAACAACTCACCAGAAACTTCTACATTTTGATAATTAAGCATCAACAACTTACCAATTTACAAACTCCTTATAATGTGCTAAAGTGATATTGTAGAGTGCTAAACTTTAGTCACAATGTAGGGTAATTTTTTTGCCAGTTGCTTCACAGCATCAAGCTATACCATGACAGCATGTTTATCTCTGTCAATATGGTGGGTGTCTTATTAAAAACATACATTTTTATCTCTCTTAGACTTTCTAATACTGCTCCATCTTGATGTTGCACTTTGCAGGTACTATTTGTCTACTTTACTGACTTGTGAGAAGCATTCAGAATGTTACATGCAGCACCATATGAGATATTATCATTATCTGCCTATTTGGTGGCAGCCACTTTGCTATCCTCCACCTTTGTGTCCTACCTACATGTCCTGTCTGATAAGCACTGGCAAGGATTGTTTCTTCATTGGAGAACATCATCCTGAGTGAGAAAAACTGCAGTTTCCATTTTGTCCAAAAACCAGAGGAATCTTCTTGGCTGGTACTTAAATTTTGCATTGAACCATGTGATCAGTCAAATCCACACCACACTGATGTCGGTTGGTGTCATGGTTTTGTTTTTTATTGTACGACAAAAAGGATTAAATTAAAATTTACATTATTAACTCAGGAATACAGAAAGCATTGAAGACAGGTTTCAAGAAAGGTTTATGAAAAGTCTTTAAAAATCCTGACTTTAATGATTCAGGGGAGATAAATAAACAAATTATATGTACACATAAATATATAAAATGTAATTATTTTTCTTCTTTCTTCACATGCAGCCTTTGTAAGCTCTTTAAACTTCAGATATGAGTTTGATCTTTCACTGGAGATTTTATTATATCCAGTTATTGTCAAATCAATAGTTCATTTTTTATTTAATTCCAATGAGAATCATTCATACTGATATGTCTATTTTAAAATAAACTATCAATTAAAATAGAAAACCTGCCTCCAAGGTAGGACAAAGAGAGATAAGGTTAGTGACAGGTTCATAATCAAAGCTCCTGTTTTTATTGAGAAATAAACACTTGTGAGGATTCTCAGTGTGTTTTATAGTCTTAACGGCTGTCAGGTCTCCCTTGATTGACCCTGAATAAAATCTAACTAGGGGTGTCAAAAAAATATGTCCATCAACTTTGCTCATGCATTACAACATAAAAATTGACTGGAGTCATTGACTACAGGTAGCAGTGAGCAAAACTACACAAGATAAATACTCTGGGGTTTGTGGATACTCATTCAATCCACTTTCATCTGCCACCTTGATTTTTGGATTGGGCACTCATGGATAAAAAGTAGGTGATCTGAAAAAATCGTGTGTGTCTTTTAAAAGACAGTATCATGTTATGTTACTCCCTTCACAGAAATTTATGTTACATGGTGTTAAACCATGGGCTAAGCTTAATGTAACACGATGCATTAAAAACTGCACATCATGATTGCAATGTATGTCAGAACAATGAATGGCTATATCACATATCTCTTCATTTGTACGTAGGGGACCCATGGAAATAACTCGCAAAAGGATATATTCTCCTTTTGATGCACACACATAAATCCCTTTTTCTCTCACTACTTCCAGTTCTTCACCTAATGGTTGGTCTGAGCTAAGAAAAACTGCTTTTTAAAAAGCCTCAAGTTAGCTAGAAAAGGTTTGAGTTGTAGCTAAGCATTTACTACAGGCACAGTTTAACCCTGAAAACTGTAGGAGAGGGTTGTTTTGTAACCTACGCTCTCCAGTAGTGTCATATTTGAGGAATCACCATTGCTGCCTTCTCTACCTAGGGTAAATTGTACTGTCACTATAACTTTGCTGAAAATGAGTAGGTTTCCATCTGATTGTATACCACTGCTTCCCAGTGGGCTACTTCCTTTTCACAGAAGCATAGTTGAAACCAGAATCCATCCCAGTGCTGTTTGGAAAATGTACAAAAACAGAAATGAGAAAGGACTTGGCCCCTGACCCTTTTCAGCTCCTGCCTGGTATCTCCTTTCTCATTTACTTAGCTTCCCTATGCAACTGAGCCTCTCCTGTAGAAAAACACAGCTCCCACTTGAATCACCATATTTAGTAGGTATCTTACAAACTATGCAACAGCAACCCATTTTATCCTTGTCCAATTCCATACCTGTGCTACTTGCCTGTATCTGTGGTGTTGAGCAACTCTCTAAGTTTTTTTGGGGGGGATATTTGTGGAAGGCAATTTTGACCAGGAATAATCACCTGATAAAAAAGTGGATCAAGAGGTTTGCACTACAGGGAATACTGATACTATCTTGTATGCTGACAGCCAGGGAAATTAATTCTTATGCACTTAGATGGTGCCTAGCTGTGTGCTGGCAGCTGTACAGAGGCTAATTTTATCTCGTTAACATATATTAAAAATTAAGTAAACATGAATAACTTTTATTGAAAATCTGATCTCATTTTGTAGTATCCTTTGGGGAGGTTGAATGAAATTTCATTTTCCTACCAAAAAAAAGGAAAAAAATTGAAGGCTAAATAATTTCCACATTTTGTTTGATCATAAATGAAAATGAAATTATAGTCAGACTGCACACATGGTTTTGATGAGTAAACAAAATAGTATAATAGCTCATTGAACATTAACTTATTAAAATAGTATTCTCAGTCCTCAGCTGAAGCACATGTGCATTTGGTCATAGGTTTTTCAAACTTCAAAACCAACTGTCAGTGGATAGACAAGGTGATGGAAACTAACACTGGGGCTTAGTGGCTGCACTTCCCTCTGCAAGGTTTGTTCTGACCTCAGCAGCACAGGTGGCATAATGTCTAAAATTTGAATTATACCAGGTGACAAATATATTGGCTCTAAAATTGAACTACTGGTGTAACACAAAATAGCTTCACTGCAGGAAGCACCTTATTAGAGCCAAGCAAATAAATTTAAAAGGGAGATGGAGATATGATTAGAATGCAGAATTTACAAGACTCAGTATTTGCACACCTTACAAGTTGACTGTTTCTTTATGGGTAGTGTTTAATTGAGAAACATATTAATTGGGAACTTTTACTATAAAAGGGACTTGTGGAATACTGCAATGCTTTTGAGTGTGCCTGCTCTTTTCTTACAATGTAGCACGTGTATGGCCTTAACTTCTTAAGCTGGTCTTTCTCAGAGAAGTTATGAGTTGTAGGCAGCGCTTTGGTGTGTTTGCTTGCAAGCAACCCTGGTGTGCAAGTACATTGGCACACTGTGCACACTCCAGATTAAGCATACACTAAGTAATTGTTTATGTGTGCAGACTTGATCTCATCAGGCTGATTAGATGCTCCCATGGAATGGGAATGAGCAGTAATTACTATACGTGCTCTAATCCACAAGAAATAAACAAAATCTAGATGGACTTTTTTCAGACAGAAGGCATAGTGAATTGGCAGTAAGGATTACTCCCATTAAAGTACATTTGTACAAAACATGTAACAATCTGCCTTGAAACTATTGCTTATGTGAATGAAAGCTGGAATGAGCAGGTGACATTGGTCAGAGAAGAGGAAGTCATATTCATAGCAAGGGCAGCTTTACAAGAGAGCTGCTGGAAGGTGCAATACAGGGGAATACGTAAAGATTTGTTTAAGTGTCCCACATATGGAATGACTTTCTCTGTATGTCAGCACAGCTACAGCATCAGCAAATTATGTTTAGGCATCTGCCTCTATGCAACAGTGCTCTCATAATGACCAGGGCTAATAGATTTTATGAAAAACTTTCAACCAGATGCAACACAAGCAGAATGCTGCCAAAAATCATTGAAAAATTGACAGTTTCTTTACCATCCAAAAGGTACAAAAGGATTCACAGTCTTCATAAAGGATTGTATTCAACTCCAGTGTAATATTAATTTGCATGGAAATGTACCTATGATTGAGTGGGATAGAAATAGTTTCAAAGGAGATCTGGAAAACAAACTCCCACACACACCTTTACTTAAAAAGGAGTGTCTATTCTGGAAAGCATTATACATACTTCCCAAGATATCCAGATATCCATACCCTTAGAAATAAAATTGCTGCGGTTTTAAATACTAATTAATCATTTTCGATTATTAATACAAACATATATTAATAACAAAGTACATTGTGCTTTCTGAGAATATACTCCATGATCCACCAGCAACACCTCTTTTCACATTATCATCATATATGCTTAAATATGAATACAGATGTGGTATATTTTCATCTATTTAGTTAAGTGAATTAGCTGTAAGAAAACAGTTGCATTCTACTTCTAAAATTCAGTAACTGAGCCTAAGCATGGTCAGTCATGAAAATTAATGCTTCAGGGCTTGAAATAAAACATTTTTAGCACTTGGAAATATAGGTTATTTTTTATATATTGCTGCTTCTACACAATTTTTATTTTTGTACTGTTATTTGTTGTTTGCATTCTCACTTAATTGAACAACTTTGTCAAATATAGAAATTACACTGAAGATTATTCTTGAAAAAAAACTTCATGTGTAGGTGTATGATGGTAATTCAGCCTTACTTGCTAACTTCTGTATTTTCAAAGAGTATGTAGCATAACTGGGTTGCCTTGAAATTTTAGAGAACAGCTTTAGCCCCAGCATGACTTGATAAAGCTTTCTAAAAGACAGAATAGTAAGATTTGAGTTTCTGGCAAAGTAAGGAGCTGCATTTTCTTTTGTCTCTGCCAGAATGCTGCCCTCCTTCCTCCCCCTCCTGCATGGCCAATGTCAGATTTGTGTATCAGATACGTAATACATCTGTGAACTTGTCTCCAGGCCATAGCTGTTCATGGCATTAAGCTAGTGTTGCTTTTGAGACCTGCATCTCCCTTCAGCAACAACCTGCTAAATGAAGGCTGTGTGTTCCAGGTCTCCTGGGAAGGCTTGCTGGGCTCTGTAAGAGGGGTCACTTCCATCCTCCTCTGCAGATAACACACAGATCTGTGGATCTGAGCAGTCTTGGCCTTGCTTATACCACGTCTGAAAGGGGCCTGGTGGTGCCAGCCCCTCTGCCACAGCTGCTGGCTAATGACCTGCAACTGTCATGTCACCAGAAGCAACATGACTTTCTTTCTTGCAGCCAGCTTTTCTCAAGAGATATTGGTCACTGCCAATGCCAAAGGTCAGGGCAAGCCACTAACACAACGCAAAATGTGGGGGGAAAAAAATCCTCTGCAGACCTTCCTGAACTGCACTTCACTGAAAAGGTACTTGCCTTTATTTGTTCATGGAAGCTATTATATTTCTTTCTTGTTGATTTAAATACTCATTCAGGGGAAATTCTTTCAAACACAGACCTTAGGTGGAGTGAATGTATACCCTTAAGTGGTTAGCCTCTACTAAGTATAACCATGAAGGAAAACAGCCCTTGAACCAGCAGTCCATTTTAACTATGGGACTGAGCTGCCAGTGCTAATCTTGCCTCTTTATAGCTTTTACCAACCATCAGACACTAAGGGGACAGACAGGTTCTTTTAGAGATCCTTGGCCAAACTATGACAACACTAAGTTGCAGTGTTTAACACTCAGTTTAACCATAATACAATAGCTTCACAATCAAAGCTTTATTTTCCTTAGCAGGATTTCATTATTAGTATAGAACAGAATTTATTATGAGACTAATACTGTATTTCCATGAACAGAATTACACGCAGAATGGGTCAGGCTGGAAGGGACCACAGTCGGTCATCTGGTCCAACCTCCCTGCTCAAGAGGGTCATCCCAGAGCACACGGCACAGGATGGTGACCTGGCAGTTCTTGAGCATCCCCAGTGAGCATCCACACCCTCTCTGGTCAGTCTGTTCCAGAGCTCAGTCACCCACAGAGTAAAGAAGTTCTTCCTCATTCCCAGGTGGAATTTCCTGTGCATCAGTGTCTGCCCATTGCCTCTTGTTGTATTGCTCAGCACCACTAGGAAGAGCCTGGATCCATCCTCTTGAGACCCTCCTTTTAGATACTTAGAGACGTTTATGGGGTCTCCTCTCAGTTGTCTCGTCAAATCAGTGTAGTGCAATCTCTAAGTGGTAAAATACACAATTTATAATACAATTTCATTTATGATTTCTGTTCACATGGGCCCTCCACAGACTGGGTTGGATCACAGCACACTGTTTACAGTATCAATGTAACAATCAAAATCTATACTTGAAAATCATATAAAAGAACATGAGTCACTCCCTCAATCCTCAGAGGAAGCAGATGAAGGCAGAAGTGTCCCTGGCCATGGGGATGTCCCAGGTCTCACTGACGAGTGACAGCTTTGGTTCTGAGTTCCTCCTCAGGACCCCTGAAAGGTGGGATTTAGAGAGATTGCTGTGGGGCTGCAGACAGACAGATGCTGCTGTGGGGCTGCAGACAGACAGACACTGCTGTGGGGCTGCAGACAGACAGACACTGCTGTGGGGCTGCAGACAGACAGACACTGCTGTGGAGCTGCAGACAGACACTGCTGTGGGGCTGCAGACAGACAGACACTGCTGTGGGGCTGCAGACAGACAGACACTGCTGTGGGGCTGCAGACAGACAGACACTGCTGTGGAGCTGCAGACAGACACTGCTGTGGGGCTGCAGACAGACAGACACTGCTGTGGGGCTGCAGACAGACAGACACTGCTGTGGGGCTGCAGACAG
>VZUI01040016.1:0-16479 GCA_013401135.1 Cettia cetti | reverse complement strand
CCCCCCCCCCCCAAAAAAAAAACCCTCAGTAAAAATGTAGATCAATGTATTAATCTTCTAATAGGGAAAATGAAGAGATGGTTTAACCACAGATGAAAATCATCTGACAAACTGATCTAGAAGACACTTTCTGTCAGATGTTATTGAAATTAGAAGTGGTGTCAGTACAGCACAGAGGACTGCTATAATATCAGGAACCATCATGTTTAACAGGGTTGCTAGGTACTGAAACATAACAGTAGTCACTGAATTAATTCACAAGCCTCTTGTTTGTGGGGCTTCTTTTAACCTGTATTTCTAAACAAATTGAAGCTCCATCAGTGACCTCTCATGGTATTAAAATTACAGGTGCATATCTAATTATATTTGAGTATGTCACTCCAAATAATTTCTTCTCTGGCTTATTGGTTGCTGATATTTTATCAGGAATCAGGGAGTTCCATGCTGTTTTTATTTTGTTACGTGGTTAAAGGTAACAACCTCTGTGTCACATCCCAGAAACAAGATGTGCTTGTGTTTTCTCAGTGACTTTCCATCATTCCCTCTTACAGATTTTGATCTCTTGCTTTTTCATGACAAGAGGGTGCATAAATATTCCTGTCTTTAAAGTGGGACAGTGATGATTTGAGAAGATGAGGCCTTATGGTAGTTCAATTTGTAGGGTCCTTTTAATTAAAGCAAAACCCACCTGATGGGAAAAACCACTTTGTTTTCTCTTTCCAGAAGTGCATGGAGCTTGAGCTGTGTGTTTTCATGGAACATTTGCTGGTGAATCAAAGGCCTGAGCACACATAAGGGCTGGTTCTCACTTTGTGTCAAGGTGTTGGTGTTTGACATTTCTTGGCTGCTGTGGCCTTGCTGTGATTCATCTCAACATGTTAACATAACAGAACATGACTGATGTAACAGCCTGTGACATATGCAAACAACACCAGCAGAGGCCAAGGAATTCCATTTTTAATACTGCTGCAAACCGGCTATTAATTTTTTTTTTATTTTTTTTTTATTTTTTACAACTCTTTATTTTCCCTTTCAGGCTTCCTAAATTTTTTTGTCATTTTGATCTGAATACAAGATAACTTCTTGAATGTTATGAGCAGAGTCTCTATTTGAAAAGTCAGAAAGTCCAGAGACCAAGCACTGAAAGAAAGTGAAAGGCTGAATGAGGAACTTTTATAATGAACAAAACAGAAAGAAAACTTTGGGTATTTAAATTATGGGGTTTTCAAAACCTCCTAGTCTGCATACAAATGTTTTATATGTTATATAAAACATATAACCACAAACCTGTAATTAGGCTCTGCTTTTAGGACTTTTGCTCACCATAATCTTGTGAAAACATTTTAATTGTCAATATTTTTGATCTAGTTGATATGGTTTCACACTGAGGCAGAATTTCACAGTTGGTGTGCATGGCTGGCACTGAAAATGCCATCACCATCAGGCTGCTCTGTTGTTTCTGAGTTTCTAAAGCTTTCCAGCAGTTTATCCAACAATTCCTCCTTGTAAAAAGAGGGCTATGGGAGCACAATTGTGGTTATGCATGGACAGCTTAGGCCTCCTTGAGAACTCATTCATTTCAAACTCCTTTTGAGACCTAAATTTTTCCATCTACCTAAAATATACTTTTAAAGTATATTTTACAGACTTTTGTTTGGTTTCTCCTTTCTTCAGTTGGATGTAATTACAAATTTCTTCTCTGTCCCTGCTCTTTCAGATACATTGTGAGAAGCAATGTCAAATTTTAGATACATTTGGAGAGTTATGTCTCCCCTGGGAGGGGATCCCAACCTGATGGGTCACAGCTGAAGCTTGAACAAGGTCTGGATGTCAGGCTGGAGAAACTGAGCAGCAACTACCACTCCAGTTAAAAATAGCCAGGAGATCATGAAATCAGAGGAATTTGCTAAACCTGCAGCCATCTTTCCTGCAGGATGTTGACCCAGCCAAAGAGAGAAATTTTTTCTATAGTTAAGAAAAAAAAAAAAAAAAAAAAAAAAAGAGGTGAGAATACCAATAAATTTGTGGAGTTTATTGGGTTCAAAGAGGAAGCTGAACCAGGGTGCTCCTTTTTTCTGGTCTCTGTGTACTTTCTCCTTCTACAAGAAGTAGAAGTATTCCTTGGAACGTTTGCTCAGAATTTCTTCAACAATGTCATAGAAAACTCTGAGTTTAAGAAAACTTTTTATTAAGAAGAGTTTGAATGTTTCTTTCTTCGCCATCATTGGAAAAAAAACCCTGAGCTTTTGTTATTCTAATGTGATTTTTTTCTATTGGTGGTTACTCCAGAAATAGAACAAGCGCTATCCTGGAGATCAGACTTTTTTCTGTCTCAGAAATTCTGTGTCTTAGAATTGTAGCATATAAAATAGCAATCAGTGACTATTGTGCTTTGTTTGTTTATTTATAGCTCTGATGAACATAATCAAACCAGAAAAACAGAAGCACAGTAGAAGGAAGAGCTGAAAAAAATAAAATGTGAACAGGAAAGGGAAAGCAACCATTAGAGAGCAGAAAGATGACTCTGCTTATCTGACTGACTGACACTGGTTACTGGATGTGTTACAGAATATTCTGGAGCATATTATCTCCAAATCAGCACGATTATTAGCACTTCGATTATTGAAGAGTGGTCATTTTAAACAATATGGAGCCATGTCACCCCTTCAATACAGATTTCTACCTAATGCCTTGACTTTGCTAGTAGATATATATTTTTTTTCACACAGATTTTCAAACAGTGACATCTAGTTTGGTTGGGTGGTTTGTTTTCTCATTTGTGTGTGGCTCCTATGTTTTGATTGTTGGTTTTTCAGATTATTTGTGGAAATAAAGTGATCATGGGGTGATGGGACTTCCTTGGATTGCAAGTAATAAGGGGACTAGAATACTTTAATTTCAGTGTAATTTGAGAATCTGAAGTACCTTCTCTGCAGCTGTCCTCTGCCAAAGACCTGGAATACAATGCATAAGAAAAGTTATATAGGATTTACAATTTATAGGAAACATTTTTTGAGGAGGAAAGTACAAATAGGAAACTTCTGGTGAATTGTTTGTAAATTGTGTCTAATCTTAGCTTTATTATGTTTTAAATGACAGGACAAACATTCATGGTAGAACTTGGAATCTTCTGACCATCAAGTTCAATGTTTCATGTTTCAAACCACTTCATCATGTAATTTCTTTTATAAATGGAAAAAAGCCAACTATCTTTCTTTTCCTTCTAGGTTTTTTTCTTTAATTTATTTTTTTCTTCCCTCCACTAACCACCTTGGAAATTCATTCCAGAAAAGATATTCATTCCCTTTTATGGCTGGGAGTTTTTGTCCAGTCTCCAGCAAGTTCCTATAAATATGCCAGTTCCTCTTCTACTGGAAACTGCTTGGAGATTCATTTATTTATATGAACTTACCTTTGCCAACCAGTCAGCAGTAACGAGTTCCATGATGTGAATATCAGCATTCACATCTCTGTGTTCACAAAAGACACAAATAATAGAGGATCACTGAACAGTAATTGCAGTCTTACATCCATAATGTACTTTACTTACAACTGAATTATTAAGACGCCTGACTCAGGCCCCCAAATGTAAGTACTTCTCTCTTGCCTATTGTCATCCATTCAGCTGCTGCTGCTTCATCTGGAGGATTTGGATAACCCATCACTCTTCCATCATGTGCAGTTTAAAAGAGAACCTCTGTTTTGAAACAGAGAGAAGAAATAACCATCTTTGGAGTGCTAATCAGCTGCAGCTGATAGAGCCTGTGCTCGTTTCTGAGGAGCAGGGAAGGTGACAGTCACATTAGTTCTTACAGAAATAAAAGAAAAGTTGGGAGTTTATCCTGTCCTCCCCCGCCTCACATTAGCATTAGTTCCTGTCAGAGTCTTGTGGAGTTCCCTCCTGCTGGGACAGAATCTTGTGCCAAGAGATTTGCAGTCCCCAAGTTCATAACGTACTGTGCACTTGCTAGTAGGTATTTTTAAAAGTATTATTTTTGAGATGGTTTGAGATAAATATTTTTTTCTTTAAAATAATGCTATCAGGCACAAATCAAAGATTTTCCTGTGATTTGAGTAATCTTCATTTTGTTCAAACATTGGTGATGGGTGAGTGTAAGGAAGTCAGTCCATTTTGTTGGTGCCCCAACTTTTTGGATTAAGTAGAATATATACCCTTTGTGGGGCATGATATCTTTGCTCTACAATTTTAATAAATCTTGTTGAATTCTTGCACTTAATTCAATTTTACAGTTTTGCTTTGCTTTTTTTCCTACCTTTGAAGTGATGGCATAGGAAAAGACAAAGAAGATTGACATCTACCTAATATAATTTATTGTGTTTTCACAGCTACTCAGTTTGCCTGGGAAATATCAGCAAATAATCTATGTTAACATGTACTTCTGCCTCCCCAGTTCCATGCACTATCCTCATGAGCCTGAAAGCTGTGAGGGAAAAAAGATCTGCAGACTCCCAGTGATGCACACCCATATCCAGTACGTTGAGGGCCAAGAGTATTTTACAATACCTCCAGTATAAAGCCCTTTATTTATCCATAGTTCCTGTTTCATCTCCAGTGTAAATGTTAGGAAATCTGCATAAATCTTTTAGTGTTTTAAATACTTCAGTGTAAAAAGGTTTCTATTTTAATGATATGAATACTGGGACAAACCCTTCTTGCCAGAGATGTCAGCACGTGGCTTTCTCCTAGACCAGGTCCTGCAGAATAGGATCCAGGTGGCAGAGGAAGAATTTATCTGAACAATATTGAACCACCAGAATATTGAAGTTCCATCACCTGATATAGGTATCCAGTTCAATTTTTGCAATTAATTGTGTGTAGGTTTCCACTCTTACTCCCATACTTGTCTGCTGAGTTTCTTCCAGACACATCTCTGCAACACTTTCTTGATTTTTGAGAAAGCAGAATTTGCATTTCACTCAGAGAATTTTTTTAAAAGCTAGATTTCTACTTTTCTCTGTCATTGCCAGAGAATCATTAGCAAATGCTGCAAGATTTATAGTCTTGGAAATGTCTACAGTAGATCATAGTCCTTAACTACTGAGGATGATGCAGGGAAAAGAGAATGTGTGTTTAGACAAGAAGAATTGTGTTTGTCTTTCCACTTATATTGAAATATTTATGTGCATTCTTGTAACATTACGTTAGAGAATTTGCATGTTACCCAAGTGTCACATCAGATTAAAGATGACTTGACCTTAAACACAGAAGTCTGAATAGCAGTAGGAGTACTTTATGAGTAATATGTTCTACTCACAAAACCAATTATCTTTTAGAGTTCTTTTTTTCCTCTGGAAGATTTTATTTCCTAATTGTATGCCTGTGATCACCTTTGCACGTTACCATATTTCACTGCAGTACACAGATATAAAGTATAAATTAATTTCTTTGCTAGAGCAGCTCTGGAACAGCCTCATCCAGTATTCCATTTGGTGGTACTAACCAGGAGCAGAGATTTTAAAGAAAACTGCAAGAAGTTTTTGAAGTGAATAAAAATTTCATTAATTACTCAGAAAGTAAATTTCCTCCTCAAATGCTTTTCTGATTAATGATATCCTGTAAAATCATAGACTTCATTTGCAGATACTTTGTTGGGGAAAAAAAATCCCAATTATTGTAAAGCTTGGTATTATTGGAACTCCAGATATTTTTGGCTTTGCTTGTTGTACTGTACTGTGCCTTTTAGTGTTGCTGGGTTCTCACAATTCAGTACTTAATTTTATACAATATAAACCAAAGAACTCTTCTCACATTAAAAATATATTTCTTTATAAAAGAAATTTCCTCAGCAATTTGTCCAGACAGGTAATTCAGATGCATGAGGCAATGAACAAAAGGTGATTAAGGTGTGTAGGCAGTAGAACTATAGAAAAGAGTCATGCTGAAAATCCAAGGCATTACAGGCTTTGAGAAATTTGCAATAAACTGTGGTTTATTTAATTTGGATGTTCCTGAATGTCTGCTGGAGAGCAGGGCCTGGCATCAGAGCCACCACAAGCACCAAGTGGAACTGCTCTCCATTCCCAGCTCTTCCAGCAACTCAAATTTTACTCTGCCCACAGAAGTGGAGTCAATCCCAGAAGAGCCAGGAAAAGGCCAAGAAAGGCAACCAGCCACCCTGCCCAGTGTGCAGAGCTGTAACAGCCAGGATGGAGTGTGATGGAGAAAATAGCAGCAGTAAAATCCTCTCCATCACCTTCCTTATGGCTTCACTGTGCCCTGAATGCAAGCCAAGCCGAGCCCACTGCTCAGGGATTCCTGCTAATGGAAGAGAGGCTAAAAATGCCATGCCTTGTCCCCTTGTCTTTTTGTGGACTGAGACATTTTGAAAAAAAGAAAGCTCAAGTATTTCCCATTTTTCCCATCTGTATTTATTTATTCATTAATCAGAGCTACCACTGATTGTGCTGCATCATCCACTCATTCCCCAGGTCACCGCGTGTCTCACACAGCTCTGAGGTAGCAACACTCATTTATCTCAAAGTGCTATAACTGATATTTAAAGGTCAATATTGGCTCGAATCATCTGTGGGTTTGAGTGCTCAAAAACAACAGCAGCAGTGCACCCACTCGCAGAGGAAATCTCTGGTCAGCTACTTTAATTCTAAACAATTGTACTTATCAAAAGTGAAGACGTGACTTTTGGGAGCTGATATTTCCCTTTCTCTATAGGCAGGAGGCATTGCCTTATGAGAAACATTTGTGATCTGGTATTTCGTTGTGAAAAGCCTGAAATATTTTTGTCAGTAAACTTTCTTATTTTCAATTACAATAAATGTGGCAAAAGGTTCTACGATTTGTCTAGATAGATGTTATTAATGTCAGGCACTTAGGAGGAGGGAAAAAATACCAAAATGCTCAATAAAATATTCTTCAATTTTGAAAAAAAATATTGGTTTAGATTATAATTGGAAATATTTTCAAGGGGTAGCATAATTTGATAAATAGACATTATTATACATAGAATCATAGGATGGTTTCAAGGAAGGATCCTCAAAGAACATCATGTTCTAACTCCACTGGACCAGGTTAGTCAACATCACAAGCTACAGCAAAACTTTCTTCACTCTATTCAGTGTAGGCACAGAAAAACAGGATTTTCCCTGTCCCAGCCATCATGATTTTAAGGTATAAATTTCTCATTTCCATTATTTCTGTATTTCTGCCTGCGTATTGGATATTTCCACTGGATATGGAGCTATGCACCTACACTTACAGTTACATCCTGCTATGTTCAGCTGCAAAAAGACAAACTTAAGTGCTATCTTCACTGCTTCTTTTTATGATAGCAAAATGATTTGGTTTGCAGATAGAGAGATGAGGTTTGTAGTGTAAGAATTAATTACCCAATATAACTCACTGTGGAGGAGCCAAGAGAAGGGGGTGGGGGGGTGGGGGGGAAGGTAGATAAAAGAGTAGAGAGCAAACAATGTGTTTGTGAGGTTATTCCCTCAGTGCAGAGCTGTGCACAGGCCAGGGAGTGCAGAAAGCCTGGAAGTTCCTGATCAACAGTTCATTAATAAAACGTTCTGAGGATCAAGTGTCACCCACAGTAGCTTTTGTGCAGGAATCTCCAAGTTCACAAAGGTGGGGTTGGCTTTCTGGACTGCCACAGGTGAAGTGCTGTGTGCCCAGGGTCACTCAGATCTGATGTGTCAGAAACAGGGAAGATTCTGCTCCATTGCCTGACTGCTGCAAATATTCAGCTGTCAGGAAATATTCAGCAATAATGGCTATCAGGAGAATGAATATTTTCAGAGGGATTTTTGGGTTTTTTTTTTTTTTGGTTTTGTTTTGTTTTGTTTTGTTTTTACTAGAGTGATGTGAGAGGATTTTTCACAAAACCCTTTTGTCATGCCATGTGTACACCAGATTTCATCCATTTTCTTTGTAACATTTGAGTGTCTTTCTCATCCCTTATGTGTTCCACTGATAAAGTCAATGAGAACCTTCCACTGGCTTCACCCCCTAACTTGACAGGGCTCACAACAAGAATAGTTTCATATTTAGCCTAGAAAGGAAGGATTAAGGTTTTTTTCAGTCCCATGCTTTTCAGTAAATGCTTCAAATCTTTGAAATGTAAATTCAGTCAATTTTTTTTCCAGGTTTTTTAACCTTTTTTAGAGACATCTAGGGTCTGGCCTTCACTGTATGAGCCAGCCCTTTGTCTCAGCTAGGTGGCAAAATAATCAGTGAATATGGGACATGTTATGCCGTGACTGTGCATGTGTGAGGATCTCTCACGTGAGAGCTGGTCTGGATGACCATGAGGTCCACTGGACAAAGATTTTGGGCTCCATATAACTTGGAACTTTTGATATTGCGCTTGACAAGTCAAATATTTTAAATTAACAGTAAAGCATCTGTTTAGTTGCCAGGAATCTGTTAAATGTGTGTTTCTTTACCCAGATAAATCCTGTCACAGCGATTTTAGTGCTGGGCAAAGCTGTAAGTTGGGATACAAATCTGACAATACCACAGTGAAATAAAAAAGATTCAATTCCTGGTCTTGGGTTGACCTTTCTCATTTCTTACAGATGCATGCCTTACTCCACATGGCTTTAGGTGAAGAACTCCTCTCAGATTTAGGGATAAAGCAGTATTTGAGTAGGACAGCTGCTCAGCTGGTGTGAATTAGCACAGCTCTGCGGGAGTCAGCAAACATATGAAGGATTAAGAACAGCTCACGGCCTGGCCTGGCATCATTCTAAACATCATTTCTTAACATAAGCCTTAAAAACCTTCCTTTGACATACAGCCAGAGAAAATACTAGGTAACAGCACAAGCCTGGCAAACTTGCTGGCCATTAAGAAAATATCTTACCCTGAGGAATGAGCTTTATAAGCTTCTCCAAGCAGCCTGATAAGTAACACTGGGGAAGCTGGCTCTGAGTGTCAGGTGTGAGTGTTGTGGATGCTTGCATTTTATGCATTTAGCATTTGTTTGGCAAAAGGAACAGGCGTTTTTTGGGTTCTTCCCCCCCCCCCCCCCCCCCCCGCTGAGTTTCTTTTTGGCAGGGTTGCAAACTGGTGTTGTATGAGCATTGCTGAGCTGTGGTCTGAGCTCCAGAAGAGCTGTGAGCAAGCTTAGTCTGCCTGAAGTCTTTAAAAGGCCTTGTGCTGACCTGGATCTTGTCTTGCAATGTCTGGCAGCTGCAGTTCAGGACACAACATGAGCTTTCTGGGCATATGAGGCTCAGCATTCAAGTCTAAATCCCTGTTTTCCCCATTTCACGTTTCAGAAAACCCCAAAAGTTTGACAGAGCTCAGACAGACAGGAGCATCTCCTGCACACATCATGCTTTGTGTACAAGGAGCTCATTGATGCAGAGAGAAAGTGCCTCTCCATTTTTCTCTTTCAGTGAGTCAAGCTGCTTGAAGACAGTGCAGTTACTCACCAAATTAATCCACGTCCCTGGTGTTTTTTATTTTAACTACCTTGCATGTATTTGTGTATTTCTGAACTGCCATCATGGAGACTTCTCAGCGTTCCCTGGTTGGAGATGCACATTGCAAGTGTTATTTGTTGTCTGGACAGGCTGAGTGCATGATAAAATATAAGTTTTGGTGCTTCTGCTAAGAGTTACAGGATTAGGTAATTAAAGATGTAGAATAAATAATGGCCTTTATGTTTGATCTAATACTTGCACTGTGATCTATAAGGAAAAATATTAGAATGTTTTGGAGTAAGGAAAGGTCAATTTTTATATTTCAGTCTTCAATAATAGGATCTTACAACAAAATCTCTATTATGGTGCATCTGTAGAGCAGCATCCTTGTTCTGGTGTGCTTAGTGCAACTCTCTGGATACAAAGTCCATAGAAATCCACACTTTACATAAATTCAATTTATTCTAGCACTTTTGTTTCTCACAGCTTGGATTGGATTTTTATGGCAGGGTTTTGGTAGTGGGGTGGTTTCTGTGGGAGGCTGCTGGGGGCCTCCCCCATATCCCACAGAGCCAAGTCTGTTTTACCTGTGGCAGCAGCTGGTGACTGATGATGATCTCTCCCTGTCCTCATCTTCACCCACAAGGTTTTTGTTTTATTTTCTGCCCCATCCAGCTGAGGAGGGCAGTGATAGAGTGGCTTTGGTGGACACCCAGCCAGGGCCCACCCACCACAGAGCTAAAATGAGAGCAGGCAAAATGCGGGCTAACAACAAAATTCCTCGCATGAGCTCATTTGTCCAATGTTTGAAGAGATTTGCAGTGGAATGAAAAAATATGTAAGGTAAAGGCACAGGAGTATTTCCCTTTGCAAAGATGTATTATATTTCTTTTCTCTGTTTTTTTCATCAGCTTATGTTTTATTTAAATCTTGCCTCAACCATCTCTCTCTCTCCATGTTTATGAAGTGTTGAGCAAGTCTGAAATATTTCCATCGTATCAGGAGTGACCTCTGCTTTATGTAGGAGTAAAATCCTTTGCATAATCCGAGTCAGAGGAGAATGCTCCCAGAATGTCTTCTTCCTACTTTTAATTTAAATTGCGAAAGATCAAATCCTGTTTTATCTGTGCAGCAGGGGAAGCAAGTGAAGGGAGAAGTTTCCTTTTTAGTGTCAGTTTTCCTCAGCTCATTTGGCTTCGGTGGCTAATGTGTAATTTGCTCTCTCTGACGATGTAATTGATGATTACAGTGTCTGCCTCCCTTACTTTGTTGGAGGATCAGAGTTCTCTACTTCAAAAAGACACACATGAGAATCAGGTGCTGTTATATTCACTAGTTAGTAAAACCAGGCTCTTTTAATAACCCTTTTCCTCTACTTCAGCAGTTTGGAAAATAACTTGAATTTAGTCTGTCCAGAGGGCAACACACTGGCTTCTAGTTCCAGTAATATTATTGATTTGGATTCCATTGTGGAAATACAACAGTAATTATTCATCAGAATCTATCTGAAAATTATTTATGACAGGAAATTGCTCTTGAGTTATTTAAAAATTAGACTCTTTGTGTTTGAAATGGTATTTAGAAATTAGACACTTCAGTGTTTGATTTGGTATTTTTATTTGCATGTATGTAAGGAGAGGTGGAGGCAACATTGAGTGAAAATGTCTTTGATCACTGGCCTATTTTCTTTGAAATTATCTGTTTTAAACCTGGTTATTTTTATTTTTAAATTATCTGCTGGACATAACACTACTGATTAAACAGGGATCTATGTAAATTTTTTTTGAGATATAAAGAGGGGCTTGGGATTTAAAGTGTTCTGAGGTCAGATAGTCATCTGGTGTAAATTGGTATATCTCAATGTAATATTAGATGTGGATCGGGCTCATTTTTGCTCTTAGTAATTGGTACTGGCATAGAAAACTGAAATTGCAAGGCTAATTTAAATAATTGGGGCAGGCATGGGAGATCTGATAGCAGAGGGCTTCAGCAGTTTATCAGATGTGTAGCTTCTGTTTTACTGCAGAAAAAAAAAAGCCAATAATGCTTCATTTGATTTAGGAAATATGAATGCTGTTGTTATAATTTAATAGTTAAGTGGAAATTAGAGCTCACCAGTTAGGTAAATAAGTGACTATAAACCAATGAGGTTTTCAGGAGAGGGGAGATGCCTTCTACCTTTTCTCTCCACAGTGGAAAATAAACCTTAGCACATTTGGGATGTTTTCTTCCTTTCTTGTTTTAAAACAAAAGGAAGCTTTTGTGCTGCGTGCACATTAAGTTCAGCATCAAAGACTGTTCTTAGCTTTTCCTTTCAGGTATTTTGGAGAGAAAAACTCTGCAGATAATAACGTGATAGTTCTTGAGACTAAAGCAGATGATCCTGGGATGATCCTCACCGGTGTCAGCCTCTGAGGTTTAGAGATGTGCTTTGGTTTGCTCTGGCTGTGCAGCCCAAGTTGAAACCACAGGATACCTTTGGAAAGTTTGCCTTGGGGGAAGATAAACTGAAATTGGCTGGTGATTAAGGAGGAGGAGTGTGTGGGAGGAACTGGGCTATAGGTTCCGCTCAGTCTAATTCTGGATGCTTAATTAAAGTCTTCTGAATTCAAGGCTGAAGTCTTAAAGATAAACATGTCAAAAAATGAGAGGGTCTTTTCTTTCTCCAAGAGATAATTTTGTGAACTGTTTTGACTGGAAGGAAGCAGCGATTTGGTAAAATTTTATTTAGCATAAATTAGATAGGGCTATTGGCTGTCTAGTGTTTCCTCCAGATCATTTAATATTCTTATTTCTCCATCAGGCTTTCCTTGCATTTTTAGTAATTATGTGATTGCCATTTGGAAGCAAGAACTAGATAAATAACATTTGGTGATCTGTCTTCTTTAATGTCCTTCAGGAAATTTTACTCAAGTTTACAGATTTCAGATCTTTGCTTCCCAAAGTGCAGTCCATGTGATTCCACTGTATGTGAACTCCCTATGGTCTCAGTTTATGCTCATGAACTGTTATTGTTTGTTGACGCTTCTCTGCTTAAACCCATCCCAGAAATGTGACTTAGCACAGCCCAGAGCTTCCGAGTATGTTTGTATGCATGTATGTTTTGTCCACTATAGGATAAACACATTTTAAAGACATATTTATATGAATGTTAGGATGTGTTTTAAATAATAAAGGAGGCTTGGAAAGAATTTGCAGCCAGTTTTGTTTTATTTTGTTTCGGTTTTATTTCTAACGCACAGTTCCTAGCAGTAACATTTGACAATAATGTGACTTTTTATAACAGAAACCAGTTCACAATTTCTTAATGTCATCTAGGGGGTAATTAGGTGATGACAATTCTGTATTGAGATGAAAGATATTAACCTGCTTTCAGCCTGTAGTCACAGCAATGGAACAGGGAATGTGTTCCTCTGAAAACTGTGCGCACATGGTACAGAAATCAATCCAAAACTCAGTGGACAGGATCAAGTAGACAAAGTTTCTTCCTCCTTGTCATTTCGAACATTTTTTCATTAACAACCTATGATGTCATTTGAAAAGCCACAAAAAGCTGATGATGGTAGCAAAAACATCATTTAACAACCTGGAAAGCGTAAGTAAAGGGGGAATTTTGATGTTATTTCATATGTCTACAGCCCTGTGCAGTGGCTCTGCCTTATACTCCTCACTAATGAAATCCTCTGATCCTTGTGGCATTTGCAGTGGAAAGTGACAGATAAAAGCCCACCCAGGAGCTCTGTTCTGGTTGTGGCAGGGAGGTCCCTGAGTTCAATATAGACACTCTGTGCTCCTCGAGGAAAGGTGACAACAAGTATCTGCTGAAGAATCCCTTTTCAAGATCCCTTAATTTAGGGGTCCAGTGCCAAAGTTGAGTGAAACTCACAGCTTTTTCTTCAAGGTTATTTATTGTTTCTTATCTTGGAATTCACACTCAGCCTGAAACCCAGGCTGTGCTCACTGGAAAACGAGGATGGCAAAAAAGCCACGAGGTAAAAATCCAAGGCCTTTTAAGAACATTTGAGCCAATTAACTCTTAATACGTGCTATACTCACAATTGTATGCCAATAATTATGACCTATGCTAGACATGCAATTTCTACCTCAAATCCATTCTACCAATGCCTCTGTGCCAAATCACAGCAGAAGATGGAGGAGAACAACAACAATATGGGTTGCTGCCCAGAATCCTCCATCTTTCCTTCATCTGTCTCCATTCTAAAAACCCAAAACTACCAATTTTCACCCTGTGACAAACTAAACTACTATTTATTTCAAATCTTTGTTGCTTTCAGTTCATCTATGAGTGTTGGAAGCTTTTCCCTTGGATTAAGGACAAAGGCAATACTTTCCTGGGGTCCCAGCCAGGGTCTTGGACCCCCCAGGGCAGCTCAAGGGATTTTCCACGTGCCCTGGGCTCCAACAAACACCCATGCTGGTGGCACCAAAAGAAGGCCCTTGCCTGACAGGTAACGGGCAAAAACTCACTGCAGGTACAGCAGGACAAAGGCAAAAGTCGCCTCCTCACTTTTGCAAAATTCTCCTCCTCCTGGAAAGGGTCCTGCAAGAGAAACTGGGCATCTTGTAAACATTATTTAGAACAGACAAAGGAATTAAAGATTGTGTGGAACAGAACAAAAATGAAGCTGCCAGGAGTGGAGAGATCCTTCCTGTGCTCTCACCCTATCAGGAAAAGGCAGTGATTAATCTGCCTTTACAGCTTTTCCCAGATGCCCAGTGCATGCTGCAGGGTTTTGCGTTCAGAAATATGATGAGATGCTAACGAGCTTACAGCTTTTGGGAAACAAAGTGAAAGGGTTTCTAGAAGCCAGGAACATCCATCTTTTACCAGGAAGCAGTGGAATTACCCCATGCCACGTGCAATGCTAATTTTCTTCAGGTTTCCTGGTGAGAGGAGCTATCATTAGACAACACAGAGTTTCTGCAATCAGCTGGTTAAGCAGCGTTTCTTCCTTAAAGTAGCATAAAAGTGACATGTTCAGGCACAGCACATTAGATTTTCTTCTAACTGGCTATTGCAGGGGATAGTATTTGTCCTAGAACAGAAAGGTCAATGATAATTAAAGAATGTCAATAATGGCCAGAGTCACTACAAAAAATCATATAAATCTGTTCGAACATTTTATATCAGTAATATCACAGGAGCTGATAGTCTCACAAGTCAAATTTTGTAAGCAGGAAAGACCTCAACCTACCCTTCAAATGCTTGGCTTTTAGAAAGAAATATGTTAAATTACATATCCTGTAGGATATTTCTCTTTCATTGGTATTTCTAATGGCTAGAGTCAGGAGTGTTCAGTGTATCAGCTGTTGTATTGGGCAGTGGGTGAGGTGAGAAGAGCATTGAATTAAAACTCTGGAATCTGCTGGCGTATTTTCAACAGACTTGATGGAAGAAATACAAAAAAAAAAAAAATTGAGTTGTGTAAGTTGGAAGCAAAAATACTACAAAGAAGAAAAGGGAACAAACCTAAACAAACTAAACTAAGAGGACATAAACAACCAAAAAGCCAACACCTCAAAAAACCCAAAGTAATAGATAGGAGAAAATCCCAATGGACAGGAGCAGCAAGAATTCAGTCATCTTCAGTTTAGCTGTTCACACAAAAACTGGGTTTTGAAGTTCTCCATCAGTAGGTATTTGTAAAAAGTCAGCACAAGAAAGTCTTTTTTTTTCTGCTTAGTTTTCAGTTTGAAATTCAATGGACTAAAGTAATCAAAGGTACCAAAAATGACAGAAAGATTCATTGTGAAAGTTCTTGCATTACTCTCACAGCCACAGTTGTAGTGAAACTATCATGGAATACAATCCAAAGAAAGCTGTGCTGGACTAGTTCATTCTGGCAGCTCCATCTGGAATGATTCCAGAGCAGCTCATCTTTTATTCAAAGAAAATTTGAAAAGGGATTTGGCTTGATATAATGTCTCATCTATAGAACAGTGAAAGCAAAAAAGTAAATAAAAATAAATGCAACAATAAAGGCATGTCAAAACACTAAGCCACATTAAAAAAAAAAAAAATCAACCAAAAAAACCCTGCATAAAATTGACAAACAGAAAGGAAGATGAAATAATAGAAAAAATAATGAAAAACAGTAGAATGCGTGAAATAAAAGCAAGTAGGAAATTACATGTCAGGAAAAGGAGCAACAGAAAATAGGAAACAGAAGGAACCATGTGGAGAGAGCAAATAAAGCACAAAAATATTGAAAATAAATTTAAAGGTGAAAAATCTATTATTTTCTTGGGGTTGTTCCCCTTGAAAGATTTTCAAATATTAAATTATCTATTGTTTGAGATCTAAATAGAAGTTGTGTTGGTTTATCCAGTAACAGAAAGATTATTTTTGCCACAAAAGTAAGAAAAATACAAAAACAAATTTCTGTCACTTTGTAACTTTTGCAATTAAAACTAAAATTTTTAAAGATTAAAATAGCTAGTGAGGGCTAATTTTAATAAAGTGTGTGCTTTTGAAATAATGGAAATGAAACATTAAAATCAGAGAGTCATATTAGTTATGTTTTTTTATCTTACTACAAACCAGTAGTTTATAAACTTGTATATTGATTTATAAAATAATAGAAATGAGGTGAAAATTAATGAATGAACTAACAGATGAGCAAAATGTGAGCATCATAAATGTGAAATTTTGCCATGTGGATTCTAGACTTTTAACCTCTGAGTTTTGCTGCTTAATCACTCTCTATGGTCCCTCAGTCCCATCAAGGGAAGGCACCACTGGCTGCACCAGCACTTGGAGCTGAGCAGGGATTGGGAACATTTTTCCTCAGGTGCCAAGAGGAATCTTGGCCCAGGGAGCAAAGCACTGAGGACAGGTGATTTATCCTTCATCAGGGGTGGGTTTGCAGCTTGCTCTGAGCTCAGTGTCCTGGCCAGGCTCTGGGACACAGCACAGGGCCACTGGCCTGGCACTGCTTGTTCTGATGTCTTAATTTTCAGCTTTCCTGTGTTCCAGGCTCTGTGCTGCCCAGGGTGCAGCTCTGAGCTCACAGGCAGGGTCACTCAGCTCTGCACACAGCAGGGACACAA